>CANXYC012575654.1:0-80678 GCA_948193065.1 Aleurites moluccanus | reverse complement strand
CAATAAATTTCTTGTAAAATATACTTCATTTTAACATACTAAAACTTGAAAAATAATATTTTTCTAATTTAATATAAATTACTTAAATTAAAATTAATTTTTGAAAAATATATTTCCTTTTTTATTTTTAAATATTTATTTTTTTAAAATATAATAAATTCCAATTTTTTTTTTTTATATTCATAACTTTAATTAAATATTCACAAAATAATTATTATTTATAATATAGAATATAATTTTTAGAAATATTTCAAAAATATGGGTATTACAGAGGGGTTGCTATGTATTTTTACATAGTAGTTTTTTATGTGTCATTTTTTAGGTATTTAAAATTTTTTATAAAAATTATTAAAAATTATAATTTAATAGTGTTTGATGTAATAAATTCATTGATATATTTTTTATACTAAATAAAAATTAAATGGATAGAAAAAAAATATATTATAAATTTTGTGTATTATATCCAACGATTTAAATTTAATACATTTATAATATATTTTTAGTTGTCCATTTGATTTTTGTTTAGTGTAAAATATACATCAATGGATTTATTATATTAAACATTATCTAATTATAATTTTTAAAAATTTTATAAAATTTTTTAAATACCTAAAATATGACACATGAAATACTGTTGTGTACCCAGCCCGGAGAAAAAGAAATAAATTAAATAGGTTAAATTCAGTTTCGTTTTCTTTATTTTCTATGATTCTCATTTCCTCCTTAGTAATAAAATCTTAAAATATTTTAATTTTATTTTATATTTTTTATTCTAATTCTTATTATTTCAATTTATCAAATAATTCAAATTTTAAAATAAATATTTTATTCTCATTCTAATTTTATTATTTCCGCTAACTAAACAAGACCTTAGATAACATTTTTACTAATGCCGTTAAAATTACTATCGTGTTAACCATATTAGTAATATTTAATGTTTATAATATCTGACGTGGCGCCACATTATCGACACTTATCGCACGTCAGAAATAAATAAAAAAATATATATATTTTTTTATATTTTTTTATTTTTGGAAATAAAAAAATTATTTTATATTTTCATAATTTTTTATTTTAATTTTTTTATTAATTAAAACCGAAAAATAAATTTAAAATTGTACAAAAATTTATGAAAATAAAAAATATTTTTTTTTTAACTTTTGAGATTAAAAAATAACTTTTAATTTTTAAAATTAAAATAAATAATATATATATATTTTTTTATTTTTGATGTGGCAACACGCGTAGATGATAAGACGCTACGTCAGATATTATAAATCTAAAATATTATAGACATGGACGACACGTTAGTAATTTTAATGATGTTAGTGAAAATATCATTTTAAGAGGTGTTTGAGTAAAAATTCTATTTTTAAAATAAAGTTTTAAAAATACTATTTTAAAAAAAGTTATTATATCTAATTAATTTTTTTTATTTTTAAATTTTAAAAAGAAATTTTAAATTAATCATTTAAATTTTTAAAAAATCGTTTAGTATTTTTTAAACTTTAAAACGGGCGTCTCAAATTTATTTTAAACATATCTAAATATTTTAAGTGTCTAACAACGAAAATCATACGGATTATATTGTCATAAAAAAATTAGAGATCCCAAATGCAACAAATTTATTTTTATTTTTTGCTATTATTTATAAATTTTATAAATTATATAAATTTATCTATATAAAATTTAAGTGAAAAATAAGAATATGTATGACAATGGAGAGACTAATATGTGAGTCAAAAATAGGAATAGAAATCCTTTTTCCCTATTTTCTTTATACTGCTTCATAGGCACTCTGCTTTCTCACATGTGAATTTGTACTCGTGTAAGTGATGACTAAGGCCTAATAAAGGGTTAATTAATCAGTTTTAAAGGAAAATCAACTTTGACTTAAACTAGTGGGGCGCATTTTGAACTGATTTTTGTAATATTTTTTTATTTAACTTATAATTTTAAAAATATTTTATCATAGTGAAATTATTATTATTATTATTATTAAATTTAAATATTAATTTATGTTAATTTTGAATTTATTAATTATGCTAAAAATGAATTTTACTAGCGAGGCAAAATCTATGTAAGCTCCATAACATCATACACGCACACCGAAAATTCTTCTCATCCACCATAAACGATGAAGTCATCAAAATGCTGTAACAATTTTTTTGTAAAAATGGAAGACAAACTTGTTAGTGACTTGGCTTTAATCATGACAGAGCATTCAACAACATAGTCAACAAGGCAAAGCATAATTTAGGAAGAGAAAGCATTATAAGGAACCAGATTCATGCACACTTGGCATCATAAGCGCAGAGATTTAGCATTGAACTGAATGTAACACAGCATAATACATGCATTTCATCTCATGAACAGATACCATACAGAAAGTGTTACTGTAGTTGCTACTGCTCTAGGGCTAACTATACATGCACCTTGGGACTGAAGACTAAATTTTACATTTTTACTTGTGTTTTAGGATAACTGCTTCAAAAATGCCATCAGTTCTGAAGTTGGGTGAGAATAGTCTTGGATCAACCGGTCCGGGAAGACTGAAAGAAACTGTAAATGGTCCGGGTGGGCATAGTCGCTGAAATTTCATCTCGAACGCACGTGAACGTTTTTTTATGGTCCTTCCACCAGACAATGACCCTTGGATGTGAACCTTCCCATTAGATTCAATCTCACAGCTAAATTCACCTGTTACAACAAAATGTCATCAATCTGTTGAAAAGCAAATGGAAAATCTTGATAAGAAAATTGCAAGGAAAGAGATGACTAAAGCAATACGGTAGGAGATATTCAGAAAACAAGGTAAGCATCAATTAAGTGCATCAAACTAAAACGTTCAATATTCTAAAGGCATAAAATAGCTTTTGCTGTCCTTGTATCCAAATAAGCAATGCATTGAATACGATTTAATAATCAGAATCAAATATATCAAAGAGAGACAGGGCAAGACAATAACACTTACAAAAATCTCTTCGGACACCAGGAAGTGCAACTTGAAAAAAGTAAGCAGCTTTGCTAATGCCAATATCTACAAGGCCAACTTGCGGTCCAGCCATCCCCCTTCTTGCAGTGCCAGTCAAAATAATAGACTCGTCTGATATACATTCTTCCAATTTAGGAAGTGTTATAATAGGCATTGTGGCTGATCCATCCAATTCACAGGTTCCCTTAGAAGTGTTTTCTTCATTGTGTAGTTCTGACGTAGAAGGATCACCGGGAAATGGTTGAATTGGTGTACAGTGACAGCGGCGTCGCCTTCTGTATTTCTTCCCAAACATTGCTGATAACTTTTCAGTTCCATTAGAAAGAGTACCAGCAGTTTCCTTCCCACTGTTTGTCATGCAAGTTTGCTCAGATTCTTCTCCACCCATTCGGTGTCCATGCTGATGATTGAGACATTTCTTTACATCTATTCTCAAACTATCAACACCAGATAAGTATCTGAACCTTTCTAGGTCCTCCTTTTTCATGTAGGCTGTAATAGGATCATCAATAAGTACAATCCCCTTGACAATTTCATGGCTTGGTGAGTATTTTTTATGGTCATGAAGATTCAAAGGGAAGAAATTTACAAACTGCCTATGGTCTTCTGTTGGTCCTAAGCTTGGTAAATGTAGGCTACCCTTTATATACATATAGAACATATTAGGTTTCAAAACCAGGCTGGGATGGGCATTTCTCAGGATGTAATAATATAAACTTTCCAGTTGAGATATACTGAGAAATGAAGTCCCCAGGTTGTTTGAAGTGTATGGTGGCAGCCTTTTCGCTAATCGTTGAAATGCAGAGCATCTTGGGTTATCAGAATAGACATCAGGACCCAAGTAAGTGCTCATAATGAAGTTAAGTAAGAAATGTTGATCATTGAATAATGCATTGCCTGACCCTCTAAAAGTAGTAGTATTCCCTTGAATGTCCATGGTTAAAGCTGAGCGTCTTTGACAGCTAGAACACTCTCTGCACTTACCTGCATGAGAAAGCGTATGAAACACTCTCTGCACTTACCTGCTTGAGAAAGCATATGAAAAGCTCTCTGCACTTACCTGCATGAGAAAGCGTATGAACTATCAGTTATTAGGTATTTTGAATTTTACAGCAATGGATATGTACAAAAATCAGTACAGTAACAGTGATGGACTTCTGGACATCAGTTTCTTAAAATATAAATATCATTTAGATTAATAGATCGTATGGAAAATGAACGGCAATTGTAGCTCAAAAAACATAAATATGTGCTTATATGTTTCTTCCTTTGTGTCACTTCAAAGAGAGACTCATAATTCAGTTAAAGATTGTTGACATTGCCAAATTTAAATGGTTGGATCAAATTCAATATGAAAGCTCGAAGGAAAAATAAGAAAACAAGAAAATACCCAAAATACTGCACATTCACAAGTATTATGTTCCAGAATTTAGCGTGTTCCTTTTGCTTTATGCTAAGAACGGGGCATATTGGATCTTCAAAAAGGGCGAATGCCTTGATAAATGAAGTCACAAATAAAAGAATCTATCTCTCAATAGATTACTACAAGTGATTATGCCTTACCTAAATCCTTAATAAAAATAAAAAAAATCTAGTAATTTCTCAACACGAGAATCTAGTTAAACTTGACATTCCAAGTTGTTCCTCTGCCCTCTATTGCTACATATTTAAAAAAAAAAAAAGGCTTGAAAACACAGTAGCCATTTTCAAATGTGTGCAGTTAAAGTAAAGCACTGAAGAAATAGCAATGGAAGAATCAGTAAGAGCGCTTCTAATTTCTGTAATAAAAAAAAAAAAAGAAGCACATTACTGAAACAGACAAAAAAATGGGAATCAAGGAGAGAGACAAATTAACTCTTTAAATCATAATATTACCTTCTCAACACTCAAGACAACGGATTGACGGTGACAAAATGCAGGTTTGCAGTGATGAAGCTTCACCATATAGGATTCATTGTGAGGTGAATGACAATAAATTTTAGGGTTTATTCGGTTGAGTGCAGTCCTAATTTGGGAATTTTTTGCTACTTAGCAGTGTATAAGCAACAAGCTCAAGCTCTGGCACAGCCAGTTCCACCTTCCAGTTTCCGCTCACTACTACGAAGGGCCCCACTTTATTGCTTCACCATTCTTCACAATCAGCTCTCATACATTGGGCCCTACTATAAAGTGTGGGCTGTATCACAAGCATAAAGCAAGCTCAGGTAAATTTAGGCTCAAGTAGAGTAGACTTGCCCAAATTGTCTACTTATTGGTCTCTTTTAGGTGAAATGGGCTTTTCTAATAAGATAGAGCAGGCAAAAAAATGACGGTGTGTTTTTTTAGTTTCATGAGACATTTCGGTTCATATTAATTTGTGTGGCTATGCACATTATTTAGGTATTAGCTTAAAACCCACAAATCACTACAGAAATAGAAAAAAGATAATAAATTTTTAGGAGTAATATTTAAATTTAGTTGTCCAATAATAATAAATTTTAAGAAAATTTATGAATAGTATTTAGATTAAAAAATATCACTAATTAGAAAAAGCAAAAAGACCAAAGCAACTCCTGTAACTAAAGTCTCACAATAATATAATAAACAACCTTTATATAATTAAACTGTTTAAAATCAATTGAAAATTCATGTCCTCATTTATAATTCTAATATTTATTTGTATTACTATTTACTAATAAGAAGCACAAGTTAGGTTTCTGCCCAAATATTAGTATTTCCTAGAAAATACAGACTAAAAGAATCAAATTAATTACTTATTTTTCAGTTATACTCTATTTTAATAATTGATGTTCCAAATAAGATTTAAAATTCTAACTCTAATAGTTATGAATTGTTATTTTACATAATATAATGATTCCATAATTATTTGTCAAATGTCAAGTAATAACTTATATTTAATATTTGATGGCATGTATTTGAATTTTAATTGGTTGTTAAACACTTAAAATTTTAATCTAATAATCCATTTGAATGAAATGGTTTGCATCAAGTTGTTCAACTAAGAATTGCCATCATTCCGTGTCTGGTAATTCCTAGTATTCTGTGGGTGAAATCTCCCATTTTGATGTGTAAGTTTGAAATTTGGTAGAAACAAAGGGCCATGGATTTCTTTGAAAAAAAGGAATGAAAAGAAAATACGATATTTTGAATTTGAGGTTCTCCCAGCTGCAAAATGTGTTTTATCTGTGTAATGTATTAGCAGCTGTTGTCTCCACATACCACAAATGAGAGAATATTCACTGCAGTGATCCAAAAGCAGTCTAGGGTCTAAAAATTCAAAGAAAATAATAAAAAAAGAAGTGCAAAAATGAAGTCATGAGTTATGACTGAAGAAAGAAAATCGGGAGATGTGATGTGATTCTCGATAAACGTATTTCTGAGACTGAGAATGAGAGATCCCATATTCCAATGTTTCTTCACCTGATCCCAATTGAATCTTCGAGGGCTCCATCATGTTCTTCCCAACATCAACATTTGTTTTTTGTTTTTTATTTTATTTTTATCAAATTATATGTCCTTAGTAATGTAATATATGTTCTTCTGATAAAACGCATCTATGATTTGGCCAAGCAAACAACTCCAACTGCTGGGGAAAAAAAAAAAAGGGCTATGGGTTATTAATTATATTTGAGCTAAACTAGAGCCTGTGAGCCACCGCAACTACTTTTCTTTTATTCTTTTTCATTTTTCCCTGTCAGCAATGCAAATGTGAAATGTTGATTGATTATGGCACATAATTAATTGATGAACATAGTAACATCAGTCATTAGGAATCGTGCGCCTTGATGAAGAAAATAATAAACATAGGTAGATATATTAGATGCACCATTTTGAATTTTCTATTTTATATATCTCTATATATGTTATATCATTAATAAAAAATTATTAAATATTAAAATATTTTAAAAAATAATAATATAATAAATATAAAAATATATAAAATAAAAAGTAAGACACCTAATAAAATAAAAAATTCAAATGACTTAAAAATCCTAACTGTAATAACAACTCTCTCTTTTGGCACGCAGAGCATTTGGCAGCCAAAGCAACCCCACAGTACAGATCCTCGGAAGAAAAAAGTAGGGTTGGACCCGTCAAACCCAATCATTTCAAATGCTTAACACTCACATTGCTTTGTGCAGAGGGAAGTCTTTTGTCTTTGAGAGACTAGTCTTGAATCTTGAATCTTGAGCTATACGTGTATATTTATATAGATACGAGCGGTTTCATATCTACATGTCTCCCTTTGAAAAAGCACAACCCAAAGACCCAAAAACCCGAAACCCAAAACTTACTTCACTGTTAATTTATTCCATCTTTTTTCATGTCCCCACTCTATTCTGTTATATATATATGAGCCTGACATTCCCTATCTGTTGCATTCATCATTCCATTTGTAGCTTCTAAATCATTGTTCTTTATTTCTTTCACTTTTCTGCTCCCATCTCGATCAGCATTTGCATTTTGCAGAACATTCTATCATCATCTCCAATCATATATACTGCTTCATGGAGGTACTTAATTATCTTTTATTTCTTTATTTTCAGTTGCCTTTTGGAGACGGCCAAACCAATTGGGTTAATTTCATCATTCTCAAATTCTCTTCTGGCCAAAATTTTAATTAACTCTTGAATAGGCTGGTCAGTATTAGAAAATTTTTTTAACAATTTTTAGTAATGCATGTAAGCAATTCAAAATTGCAGAGTGTTGAATTGAAGGTAGAGATGGTTGGCATACATGAGAAAAGATTAAGGAAATCCCTATCAAAATTGAAAGGTGAGTTTGGTGTTTATTAGTTTATAAAACGGATATTGGGGCATTGTTTTGATGATTTAATTATATTATTTTGTTTGCAGGAATAGAGAAAGTGGAAGTGGATGCTAATAGCCAGAAGGTGGTGGTTACAGGATATACACATAGGAACAAAATACTTAAAGCCATAAGAAGAAGTGGTCTCAAAGCTGATTTTTGGTCTGCACAGAATGAGCTCCTTAATGCCTATGCTTGCAGTACTAGTTATGGAAGCTTGAGATTCAACAACTACAATTTCTTCTAAGTTTTCTTTTCTTTTCTTTTCTTTTTTTTTAATTTAGAAAAAAAAATATATTTAATTGTTTTCTTTTGTTTTTTCCCCACATGTATGTAGGGGATGATATACCAAGATTGTGCTTTTATTTTATATATTTGTTTTCTTGATTTCTTTTTCACTTTTTTGTTTTTTCAAAGGTACTATCTGATGTCCAATGATATGATACATGCATAGAGTAAAATGGAAGAATTCTAAATTTTGCAGATCTTTCATGTTTCTTTTTTTTTTTTCCCCTCCTATTTTTTTCGAGTATAGACAAAACTTACTATTAGATTTACCAAATAATTAACTAGGTAAAATTAAAAAGATGAAAATTTTCCAATTATAAATTTTTTATAAATAATGAATTCTATTATGATAAACTATTCATCAATGTTTTAGCAAATTTGTGAAATATGTTTTATAATTATACTCCCATGGATAATAACTTTTTATTTTGTGAAATATTAAACTATTTAAATTTAAAATAATAAAAATAAAAAATTATTAAAGTCAATCAAATCATTGATTAATTTTTTTTTATTTTTTTTTAAGAATGTAAAAAATGAGAGGTGTCTTATTTTAATCTCCTGAATTATAAAATTATTTATAAGTTACGGAAATTACGGGAGTGTTTGAGTAAAAATTTTATTATGAAAATAAAATTTTGAAAATATCTTTTTGAAAATATGTTCAACTTAATTTTTTTTTATTTTAAAATTTTAAAATAATATTTTAAATTAATTAATTAAATATTTTAAAAATTATTTAAATTTTAAAATAATATTTTAAATAGATTTAAACAACTTTGTATGTTAGTAATTTTATTTACAAGAATAATTATATATAAAATTTAAAAACAAAAATGTAGGTTTGGAGCAGAAATATTTTGACCCGTCTCGAGATGGAAACAGAATCCAAATGAAATATTAAAATGAAAACAGGTGTGACCTTGCTGTAGAGTTTAAGAGAGAGAGGTGCCCGCAAATCACACGTATCGCACTCTACTTCTTCTTTCTTCTTCCATTGAAATTTCGAAGACGAAGATAGATTTAAATAATAAATAAAAAAATAAAAAATGCACTTGAGCGAGAATGAAGGCATAGAAGACAACACCTTCGTGGTCACGGGCGGCCTGGGCTTCGTCGGCTCAGCTTTGTGTCTGGAGCTTGCACGCAGAGGTGCTCGCCATGTCCGAGCTTTTGACCTTCGATCTAGTTCTCCCTGGTCTCACCAACTCACCCGTTGTGGAGTTCACTGCATTCAAGGTCTCTTCTTCATTTCGCTATCCACTCGTACGATTTGATTTTTTTCTAGTTGACTATTAGATTCAACTAGATCCATAAAATTGATTGCTTTATCTTGAAATTTTTTGTAGCTTCTTCGGTTAATTTTCATTTTCGAACTGTATATTGCGAGTCTTTAACACATGATCAGTGATGTTATATACAGGGGATCTCACTCGGAAAAAAGATGTTGAAAAAGTTCTTCGCGGTGTGGATTGTGTGTTTCACCTTGCTTCCTTTGGCATGTCGGGGAAAGAAATGCTTCAGTTTGGTCGCGTTGATGAGGTTAATATCAATGGAACATGGCATGTTCTGGAAGCTTGTATCGAGTTTGGGATCAAAAGGCTTGTTTATGTCAGCACTTATAATGTTGTCTTTGGGGGAAAGGAGATTGTCAATGGCAATGAAACCTTACCTTACTTTCCTATTGATGATCATGTTGATCCATATGGCCGGAGTAAATCAATCGCGGAACAGTTGGTTCTGAAGTACAATGGCCGTCCTCTCAAGTAAGTAGTATTTTATTTTTGAGATTCCTATTTTTATGCATTTTCGTGCTTTAATTCATTGGTTAAAGATCAAAATGCTAAGACTTGCATTTCTTTGGACAAAAATTTAATTGCTTTTTAACATCCAACAATTTTTACCCTGGAAGGGGGGATGGAGAATTCCATCAATTTGTTGATTGTTTGTGTTGGTCGGTGGTTCTATGATAGCCAACAAATCATGTGATTATTCCTGTTCTGTATAGGAAGCACAATGGAAAACATCTTTACACTTGTGCCATTCGTCCAGCTGCTATCTATGGGCCAGGAGAAGAGAGGCACTTACCAAGAATTGTATCCTTTGCAAAGTTGGGTCTATTGCCTTTCAGAATTGGAGGTGCAAATGCGAAAACAGACTGGGTTTATGTGGATAACCTTGTGCTTGCACTGATATTGGCAAGCATGGGACTTTTGGATGACATTCCCAGGAATGGAGGACATCCAATAGCTGCTGGACAGCCATACTTTATATCCGATGGTAACAATATACTTTGAAATAATCTTCTTGGACATTTGTGAAATTGAAGTATTAAAATTGAATCTTGAGACTCTCTAATTCCAACAACTTCATTAGGAATGTAAGAGAGCAACTTCAATACATGAGTTATATTGGATAATTAAGATGATGGTTTAAATAAGGGAAAAGGAAATGACTTGCTTCTTTCACAGGATCTCCAATCAACAGTTTTGAATTCCTACGACCTCTTCTCAGAAGCCTGGATTATGATCTACCAAAGGCTTCTTTATCTGTTCCTCATGCTCTTATTCTAGGAAAGATTTCTGGGGCTATCTATTCACTCTTGTATCCATGGTTGAATCGATGGTGGCTTCCTCAGCCATTAATCCTTCCTGCTGAAGTATACAAGGTAAGTTTGAAAATCCCATATATTCTACTGAATATTTGTGCAGACTGACGTATGCATATGCATATCTTGCTTTGAAATCAAGTCAAATGGGCCATGAAATACCTGAAAATATCCTGTCAGTATGTTCGATACAATAGATAGGTTTTCGTTTTTAATTTTCACAGGATATCATTATTTTCTATAGAATTGGTGAGATTGATTCATCTGCCAATTTCTGATGTTATAGACTTTGTTATATTTGCTGAATCCAGTGTGTTTGAACAGGTTGGTGTGACCCACTATTTCTCATTCCTCAAAGCTAAGGAGGAGCTTGGCTATGTTCCAATTGTGACTCCTCGAGAGGGCATGGCTGCAACTATCTCTTACTGGCAGGGGAGGAAAAGGAAAACTTTGGATGGACCTACTATATATGCATGGCTGTTTTGTGTGATTGGAATGGGTACATTGTTCTGTGCTGCTTATCTCCCAGATATAGGGCCAGTGCCCCTCTTCAGAGCTATCAGTCTTTTCTTCTTCCGGTCAATGTGGATGATAAGGGCAGTATTTCTTCTGGCTACAGCAGCACATATTGGTGAGGCCATATATGCATGGAACCTAGCAAAAAGGGTGGATTCTGCTAATGCAAGAGGATGGTTTTGGCAGACTTTCGTTCTTGGTTTCTTTTCATTGCGTTTTCTGTTGAAGAGAGCCGAGAAATAAGCCCCAGTTCCCTCAGATGTATTCCTATACTGTATGTAACATTGTAAAGTACCTCTATCTCTCTGGGTAACTAGTTTTTTTTAAGTTGGGGAAAAATAATAAAACCAAATGCTTCTTCAACATGTTTCCACTAAAATGGGACAACCAGCAAACTTCAGAACATGTATTGATTTCTCACCAAGTTAGCGTAGTAGAATAGGAGACGATGTGGATCATGGCTCCCTGTAACAATCTTGAGAACATAGAAAAAATGGTGATGTCTATGTTCCTTCTATTTTATAGAATCCAATCCAACTTCAAGTTCACTTGATTTTAAGGAAAAGGTGCAGCCAATGTTATTCTGGCGATGATTTCAGAGTCTATTGCAAGTATTATTTGTGAAGCACAGAAGATGTTCTGCTTCTTGATGATGGATCCCATAAATGTGGTAATATGACTATTAAGGTAATGTGAACATCTCGTGTATTAAGGAAAAACTATCAGGTCTCTGACATTGGGCTTTGTGGCTCCTTATCTGCAATTTCAATAAGCAAGTACCACAGCTCAGTTCTGGGTTTAAAAACCTTTGAAAGGAATGGGGAAAAAAATACGTCATATGTAAAATTAATGTAAGATTGAAGTTGAGGAACATCTTAAAAGGCATTGAGAGTTCCACTTGTAGAGCCTTGATGGATAGATAAAAAGAGATGAGTTTCATTTTATAAGGCAGATACAACAACATACAATTACAATAAACCAACATATGTAAAGCTACTCATCTCAATCTAAAGACCTAAAAGCATATGATCCTCTAAATTCACAACCTCGAAAAGGAATGTCCCACTAGTCACTACCTAACTGGCACTTTCCAGCAACGATAGAGTCAAGCTGGAAAGCATTCTGTAGTCTTTATTTAACTAACTTACAGAAGGCTTAAATTACAAAAGTCTCCCTGAGGCCTACAGTATAGCACAACATCAGATCACAAACATACTACACAAATTAGTCAGACTTGGATCAAAAGTAGGTTTCATTTCCAGGGCATGCTTGAAATGCCTTGAGGATGACTGTTATTGCAGGCTCCAGTACTCTGGTTAGGTGGACTGCCTGGCCCACCTGAGGATTCACTAAGAGTCACACGTGACGGTGGGCTGTTCGTCCCAGCTGTCCCTCCCGCCGAAGTGAGTCTTGAAATTGCAGATAAAGGTTCAACTTGGTTTGCTGACTTTGATTCCTTGCGACCGTCTGAAATGAAGCTTGCCACAACTACCTGCGATGGAACATCAAGCTCAATATCATATTAATATCATATTAATATCATATTAGCAGATGCCATGACCATAATAAACAAAGCAGTCGTGAACTTTTCATTGCTAGTAGAAGTTTTAATGCTTAAATAGGTGGGCAGCTCAGACGGTCAGACCAAATATCTAAATATTAACATGTGAAAAGACCATGCTGATGGTAAAGTTAAGACCGCAAAATATTAGCACCAGTTAAAACTTTGGCCAGAATATACCCTAAAAGTTAGGGTGTCATTTCCCATTACCACAATTTTTGACTTTTCCACATTAAACATTTTGTTAACATGGCAAATGACACCCTAACATTCATAATGGCAAATAGATGATTCTAATTCAATACCTACTTTTGAAACATCATACAATTAATAACATGGTAGTAATACAAGTTACCTTAAAAGAATTACAAAAAAAAAAAAAAAAAGGAGCGAAGACCCTATTGTTCATGATTGAAGGGTGAGATTATCATGCTAGATTTGCTTTGTAGATAAAATAATAATATTTGATATTTCAGAGTAAACATCAAAAGAAACGATATAGCAGTGGGCTTTACAGAAACTTTGCTTTCAACCATTATTAATACCTCACAAAATTTTGCAAAATGCCATGACATGCCAAACAACATATGTGCATGACAAGCTCAAGGAAATACATGTGTACATGGGTGTGCATAACTGCTTGGGCAATATCAGCATAGTGTTCCTCTGTTTTTCCATAAACAACATTGTAAAACTACAATGATAACAGATTAACTAATTCACCTGAACAGGAGATGCAGCTGTTAGAAGACCAGCTACACTACCACCTAGCACACGACCATCTGGGCCAGATAAAGACACACTTAATCCTCCAGTTCTGCTCCTTTGACCTCCATTTTCTGATGGCAGGAATGAACCAGACAGTGACAGAATCTCAAATCTTCCCTGCAGTAAGAAAAATTGCCTCTTAAACCTGAATAAAAGAAGCTCTACAGTTAAGTTTTTTAAAGTTGATAAACAAGTTGTATGCTGCCACAAGTCACAGAAAGGGAAATCACATAAAAAAAGAGCTTTCATTTTAGGACAATGAAACAGCTGAAAAGTTTTAGTCTAACTTTTAATGAAACTTAGTACAACATTCAATGCAATAAACTGCACTTAATAATTCAACATTTTGCTCTTATCTTCAATATCTGAGAAATCTTGTGATAATTTCGGTGGTGTTCTAATGACGACACAGCCAACCCTACACCAAGTATCAATCCACTTTTGCACCCCCTTCTTATATACTAATCCAGCTCTAGCTTTCCATTTCAGTATCTATATTTAGTCGCTGCAACCTACACATCATAATAACTTAACAGGGTCAAATGTTAAATAGTGGCTCTCGGAAAAGAAGAAACCTTTGTTGGATTCTATTACATTTTTCCTAGTATGCAAGGATCACAAAGCAAAATGCAAGTAATGTGACTTATCTTTCACAAATTCTATGAACATGAGCTCTTATTTTCATATTTTCCATCCCTTAATTTTTCCAAGAAATAAAATTTCTTAATTTTTGAAAGTTTGAATTATATCACATGAAAGTGAAAAAATATTAAAGTTGAAAAAAAAAAGGCCAAACTATTCAAAATCTTTGCTTCTTCAGTGGCTATAAATCTTTGCACATTCAATATTCATGGATTCATCTGTAGAATCCCAACTATTTTACAATTTCACAAGTTAAAATGTGGAGATGTCAACGAGTTAAAGTGACACCAATCTATGATGGCTCCCAACGAAATTCATTAGTCACTTCTCTATATGTGTGTGAGTTGTGTTTGGTCAACAGGTAACTAAATTTGAAGTTAAATGCAACACAAGAAACCTCATAAGTTACAGTTCCACCAGATGTAGCTGGCTGGCGAAGAGTCACGTTAGATATGGCACCACTTGCTGACAGGATACAAACAGCCCTTGGACCATGTTGAGAAAATGACATTATTTTTGAAGATACATCCTAAAAATACAAATAAAAGAATACGTCAACTCTGGATTAAATCCTAAATAACAAATAAAAGAAAATGTCACTCCTGATTAATAAAACACCTTGATGCCAAGTAATGTAAGCATAGAACGGAAGAAAACAATAGAACAAATTATGACCAAACCAAAGAGCCAACACGTGTTGGGATTACTGTATCAGAAAAATAGATTCCCCGTAGAATGAGCAGAATTTAATAAATATGCAATAAAGTAGCACTTGCCACATCCTTATTTCCCACATCATGGAAGCTAATCAAGAGAATGATTAATAACATAGCATTTATTCTCATTTTCTAGTAACTATCTTGCCTTGTAAAGCGATATTAATTTCCCCATAACGGTCAGACTGCTATGCAAAAATACATATGACACATTAATGGAACTAGTAAAAAAATACCTATTAAAGAGTTGTTCTTTCTAATTAGCGTATTATCAATCTTTCTATTATTGACACGTCAATCTAAATTATTACTTATAGTCCACGTATTGTTTGAAAAATCACCAATGCAATAACTGGATAAAGTTTTGCAACTTAGGCGTTACGTCTAGGTTAGAGTATTGAATGTTACATATGAGCCATGCAATCAAGAACTACCCATTCATTTTAGAAGCAAATCATATCAGGAAAAAAAAAATGTAATTAGGTAAGGAAACTTTGACATTGGTATCTAAAAGTTAAAATGATGAATATGACAAGGTAAAAGTATCATCTTACATTTTATAGCATTATTTTCACTTTTAAAGAAATTGAAAAACTGAGCACCTCTATGTTACGAGATCAAAGAAGATGAGAGATATACCCACAAGCGTACAATAAGTATTAAATGCATTTAATGACTATGGTGTTCACCTTGAATTCTAAAATGTATTAGAAGTATCAAGCTTACATCTAGAAGTATCCAGGGACTCTCCATGCATGATATGAGCATAGTTATTTGGCTATTCATATTACCCTAATGCAATTGTATCAAATAAGAATATTCTTATATTAATACAGTAAATTAACACATCAAATTGGTTAAAAAAATTATGAGGGTTCATTTGAATAAATAGTCATCAGAAATGAATGTGAATTCGGATTTGAGTTCTAAGTGTAAAACTATTAAAAAATCAATATGGTGTCAAATTCCAAATACCGAATCATTTTAAATGATTGGCTATCCAAATGGAAATTTACAGAAATTGGTGAATCAAGACCCAGATACAGCACATATCTGTATATGATACTCGCAATCCAGTTAAAGTAACATAGAACACAAGAATGGCAAACATACAATAGCCTAACAGAAGCATCCTTGGAATAGAAAAAACCTATAGTATAACACAACAATAATCAATCGATAAAGACATTTCTTACTATTAGGAAAGTTTTCCAGTTTGTATTGTAAAATTTGTGAAAAAGTCACTACTTAGCCACAACAACTTACAGGAAAGCTTTGTTAAAGACTTTGCCCTAATACAAGACAGTAATAGTAAAATAACCAAGTTATCTTGTTTCTTTTTCTTTTTCTTATTATTTTTTTTTAAACTGGGTTACTGGTCTCCATAAGAATATTCCAAGGCTTGAAATGACTGGTTGTTCATTTAAAAGGGAGCGTCAATCACGGATTAGTCACATAGGACAATTACAGAACTTCCAAAATCAGAAATCCTCAAAGTGGTTTACCTCCTCCCAAGCCCCTGCAATGAGTCGTTGCGACTTACCCCAAATGAGAATATTTTACAACAAAATAAATGAAAACTGCGAAAACACAAACTAACTGTTGCTTGATTTAACTATGAAGAGCAATCTACCATTCTTAAATCTAATTTAATGTATTCATGACTTGTGAAGCTTCCAAACTATGCATTAAAATAGATTAACAAATGATTCTGTAAACCATTTGCACAAACACGCTAAATTAAACAATTATGAAAACCAAAATGCACAATCATAATTGTTATGCAATGTATGTGCATCTAAGAATTTCTTTTCTGATTGCTTCAGTTTAGTTTAGGAGGAGAGGAAAATGCAACAAATCATCACAAATTTGGATGAAAATACCATAATTTTTACACTGGATAATCTTGCTCACCTTTGTAACCATGTAGCTAAATATTAGATTTTCAAACATTAACATGGCATGCAAAATTAACTCCAAACAGCATATGTATGGTAAATAATATTAACATTTGTGTTCAACATATATAATATAATTCAAAGATGATAACTGCTGGTGAAAAACAAGTTATTTATTTGCAACAACTGGAATTTCTCTGCAATAATCAGGAAAGGTGAAAATGAAAAACCGAAAAATAAAGGACAAGCAGAAACCTCTCCAGCTTTCACTGTGATAACATGTGGCGTAAATCCAAACCCAGCTGATCCTGTGAACAGAAACTGTGTCAGTAAATTATAGTTAGGGGAAGTCAATCACAGCATAACAGTAATATGAAAAACAATGTTTCGAAGTACATAAACAAACAAAAGAAAAATAACAATGATTTCATTTTCATTTGTGTAGTAGACAAAAAAAATGAGCAAACAAAAAGAATTTTCATTCTTTCTAAAAAATAAAGCAATATAACTGGAATTTATTTTTTGGTTTAAATTTCAAAGATTATTATTTTTTTTTTCATCGAAAGAAATATTCAAGCAAAAATATTATTCAAACCAGTTGAAAGAAAGTTCCAAAAGGCTTTCAGAATCAAGTAAAAATTCATTAAAGAATTAACTTTTTACCAATGTAAAATATTACACTTGTAATTTATTCCTTGAAGAATTGATTTTTACCGGAGGGAAAAAAAATATCATAGAATATGCAAGGAATAAACAGTATAAAAATGTTAACGAGAAATGAATCTATAACTAGATAGTAAGAATGCCCAGTACCACAGCAATAGATAACAAGTAAGGGCAGATATGTAATTTTGGCGCACAAGAATCTGAAGTAAGAAGGAACAGATCTCAAGTACCAGCATTACCCACATCCACATCGCTTTCCTTTTTCTATTTTGCAGAGTCGTCTTTACTTAACACTAAATACTCATTATATCAGCAACAACCATCAGAATCTATAATGTCCCAAAACTAACACATAAAAGTAACCAAACCCACTCAAGACCTACATCCAGAAAATATGACTAATGACTATACAGGTAAAAAGAAATCTGAAAACAACCACACCAGTAGAACAGGTCAAAACCTCGAACGCCGCTGTTGCCTTAAAATCCCAACAACTTAAAAACATTCCAATCCCACCACGTGACAGACAAACATTGATAATAATAATAATAATAATGCAAAAAGATCAAAACCAAAACAAACAGGATCAAATAACAAACTCACCCTTTTAGATTCAAAAGAGCCCACAGATAGATTTATATTCAGAAAAGAACAAGATATATTTTACCCAAAGCTTCAAGTTGCTGCTTCTTGCTAGAACCAGGGGGTCTACCTCTCGCTTTCTTAATCCCAGCTGGAGAAAGTGATCCTCCTGCCGGAGGAGGAGAATTAACAGCGGGAACAGAAGCAGAAGGAGGAGGAGAAGAGAAACCAACTCCACTTGGCTGGGTTACAGGGACAGATTGCAGTGCAGGTGCAAGAGCTAGTGCCATAGTACCATCGGGCCCATACTTCCTCGGCCTCCCTCTCTTTCTCTTCATCGTCTCACCACCGCTTCCCATGTTCACATTAATCCCATGGGGCGATGCTTCCATACCACCCCCTCCGGCAGCTAAGGAGGAGGAGGGTTGGTAGGAAGGTGAGGTGGTGGCAGTGACTGCGGGTTTGTAGACAGCTGCTCCGTCAGCACTGACAGCCAAACGCATGTTCTGTATCACAGGCTGCGACGTCACTGGACTTTTCTGGAGGCCCATTCCAAAGGGCTCCCTTGCAGTGCTCGTCAGTACTCCAGTTTCAGATGTCATAGCTTCTCGTCTAAAATTCCATCAAAATTTTGAAAAAAATAAATGAACATTACACTTTCAGATCAGTAAAACAAATTTACACAAAAATCAAACTGTATCTGAAATTCTCATAAGATAAGATTTTCCACTCATACTGAGACTTGAAAGACCAAAAGTCCAAACAAGTCTTAGTAACTTGAGTGAGATCTTCAATTTTTTGAAGAAATAAAATGACTTGGTAAATTTACTAAACCCTAACCTAAAAACAGAAGCTTTCCCCTGAAATATCGGGGATAAAAATCTGGTAAACTCAAAATCAAAAACCCTAATGACTGCAAAAGTGAAAAAATTAAGGGAATAAAAACTAAACCATGTATATACCTCAATTTTCTCTATTATTATTTTTTTTTTACATAATTGCTACAGAATTTTATTCAAAATTCACAACAAAAACAAAAATCTGTATAAACTGGAAGAAAAATTTTCCAACTTAAATTTCATTTTTTCCTAAATTAAAAATCAAAATTAAAAAAAATAAATAAACATCCAAAAAATACCCAAAAAAAAAGAAAATAAGAAAAAAAAATAAGATAAACTTACCAATAATTAAGAAAATAGAAAAGAAAAAAAAGCAGAGATCCAAAATTAGAAGAGGAAGAAATGAGAACACATGAGAGGAGCTCCAAAAAGCCTTTTATTATTATTATTTTTCTCAGGAAATGCAAGAAATTTGAAATTATTAAGATATATTTTAATTTTTTTAATATTGTTTGGGTTTTCCTTTTTCTTGCCTTCTCGCTTTTTTTTAAAAGCAGTCCTATTTTGCTTTCCTGCAAAAAATAAAATATTTTTTTAATTTTGTATTTACTCGAACGCCTTCATTACCCTCTTTCTTTTATTTTTTTCTAGTCTTTTCTCAATACTCTCTCGAGTAAGAATTTGCTACACTCGTTTTGTTTCAAGAACGCGTATTCTAAATATTTAATAAGACATCGAAAATCTACGTGTCCAACAGTTGTAGCGAGTATATATTAATTTTAATCACTAATTCTTTAAGTTATTAAATTGAAAAAAATAATTTTTTTTATATTTTGATAACAATTAATTATTATTTTGCCATTTGTTTTATATTTTTTATAAATAAATAAATATTAAGTTTGATAATAAACGTTATAATTTTTTTAATATATTTTAATTTAATTATTTTATTTTATAATTTAAATTTTATTTTATTTAAATATTTTAATTAAAAAAATATTAAAAATATAAAATTTGAGAGAATTAAAAAAATAATTTAAATTATTTATATTATTATATGTCTCATTTTTTATTTTTTATTATTTTTTATATATCATATTATTTATAAAAAAATATTAAAATTAAATAATACCGCGCATAAAAAAAAATATAACACTATAGATGACATTAAATAAAATTGAAGATTTAAATTGTTAAAATGATAAATGAAAATTGAAATAATAAATAAATTATAAAATTAAAATAAATAAAATAAATGTTTTAATAATTATATATTTTATTGTTAAAATGTTTATTATACGGTGATGTAATACTCACTTTGTTTTAAGGAATATTATACCTTTTATTATATTAAAAAAACTTGAGGAGTATGTTGGTTCAGCTTTTGTTTTGCTACAATAATTATTAATTATTATTTGAGGGTTGGTAAAAGTGGTTGGTCCATAAACGCAATTAAGCAATAATTGAAAATCTTGAATTTAGATTTGGTTAACTGGCAAATAGGGCCACCCATTAAACTATTTTTATTTCTTTTCTTTTACATTAAATAAAAATTATTAATTAAATTAATCTCAAAAATAACAATTAATTTTTCAATTTTGAATGAAATTACCTTTTGAAGTTGAATTTAGTTTTCCCCTGATGAGTATGTAATTAGAATTTTGATATTTTGGTGATTTAATTACTGCGCCATGATTCGCAAGAAGACACAAGCAAAGGACAATTGCCTTTTCAGTTACTTAATATTTGCTAAATGTTAGTGCTTCCAGATTTTGTTTTTTAAGTAGCTGCAATTTTTCTTTTTTCTTAATTAATTGTTTGAATGTAAAATTTTTTTAATGATAGTTAATATTTTCTTAATTAACTGTCTTAGGGAGATATAGAAATAATAATAAAATTTAAAACGAAAAAATTGGTGGGGTCTAGTCAAAGACCCCACCCAAGCTATAAAATTTCAATTACGTACTCATTATTTTTTAAAACCCGATTACCGTTACTAACCGGTAAGACCCCCAGCTGTCTTAAAACAGAAAAAACTGGATAAAGTATAATTAGAAACCAATCAGATCAGAAAGCCATGGCTTCTATTTCTTTACTGTGTAATTGGTTGTCCTTCACTTCTTTCTCCATCAAAACAACTCCCCAAAACCCTAATTTGTCCTCCGCTTCAATTCATTTGAGTATCAAGAGATACAGAAAGCAAAATGTCCTCTGCTGCAGCAATTCTTACCAAGTAGAACAACAACAGCAACCATTATTGTACTCTCAAATTGAACGCCTTGTTTTCACCCATTAACAATCATCTTCTCATTCTTGCTTTGATTGTTTTTTTTTTTTTTTACAATCGAATTGTTGTAGTTTTTGGAATCAGGAAGAATCAGGAAGAAGAGAAGTTCTGTTCAACATAGCATTTACTGGGTGTACTTTTCCGGCAGTTGTTTCTAATGCATTAGCAGAGATTGGTAATCAGTATTTCCTAAATCTTAAATTAATTTTGAGAGACCATTAATTTATTCTAATAGACCCTTAGTTAATTCGTTTGCAGGTGAGTTCCGTATGTATACTGATGATGCTAACAAATTCCAGATATCGATTCCCAAAGGTGAATTCTTTTGCAATATCTCAACTTTTGTTTTGAATCTTGAATTGGAAGCAAACAATAGCTGCTTGTTCCCGCAGACTGGCGAGTAGGTGCGGGAGAACCTAGTGGATTCAAGTCAGTGACTGCTTTCTACCCAGAAGAAACTTCAAGTTCGAATGGTACTTGCAGAGTTTCCTGACGGATCTATATTTACATTCATTCTGTTAATGCTGTTGTTTGTACAATTTCTGAAAATGTTAAATGGTTGTTATTATAGTCAGTGTTGTGATATCGGGGCTGGGTCCGGATTTTACAAGAATGGAATCTTTTGGCAAAGTGGAAGCCTTTTCTGAGACTCTGGTGGGTTTTTGAGATTTTGCAGTTTCCACTGGGAAGCTCATTCTATTAATATACATGCTTATTAAATTTATTTATGAGTTTTCTGTTTGGTCCTCAGGTTGGTGGATTGGACAGAAGCTGGCAAAGGCCACCAGGTGTGGCTGCAAAACTCATCGACTGTAAATCTGCTAATGGTAATTCTTCTATCTCATAAATGCATCATTGCAAATGAATGTGATTAATTGATAGTTTCAACTGCAGACGTCCAAATTGGAATCTCAATTATTGCAAATTTTAAATATATATTTATCATCGAAATTGAAAGTTGCCGAGTTTGAATTCCAATCCCAGTCAAATTTACCAAAAAAAGAAAAAAAAATATAACTAAAAAAATCAACTATATATTTAACTGTCTCATTAAGGATGCTGATTTGATCCTAACTCAGGAATTTACTATATTGAATACACGCTGCAAAATCCCGGCGAAAGTCGCAAACATTTATTTGCAGCGCTTGGGATGGCATTCAATGGTTGGTATAACAGACTATATACCGTGACAGGGCAGGTGCGTTTCTATAAATCAATTTCCTTTTACCTTTTTGAATCCGTATATGCACAAAGTCCACATTAGTTAATGAATTGAACTCTAACATTACTTATCGGTGCAGTTTGTGGATGAAGAATCAGAGAAATATGGTTCCAAGGTTCAAAAGGTAGTTTCAATGAATGAACAAATGAACTTGATTACTACTTTTTTCCCCTCAGGTTGTTAAAAGTGCAAGTCTCTATCTTTTAGAAGTGAATTTAGAACAAATATTAAAGAGCTTTTATGGTTTTGTTAGATAGTGTGTGCAACAGTGCATCAAGGATGGGTAAGTTGTTTTATTTCCAACTGAATTTCTAATGCTAATATATACTATATCGCTTTGCAGGTTGTGTCATCTTTCAGGTTCATTTGACAAAACGACTAGCCAGTGGCGGAATCAACATTCTTTTGTTTTAGTTTTTCTTTTAACTACGGTTTTTAAGCAATCTTGTATGATTCTAACGCAATTAAGCTAGCTACTACCTGGCAATGATAGTTAATGTCCAAAGATGATCAATTTGTCTAAATACAAAACAAAATGTCTTTCCTTCCCTGCGAAAAAAAAGTATCAGAAACATGTTGCATTCTAATTTTCTTTAAGCAATAAGCACAACAATATTATGTACGGCGACTGGCATTGCAACAAGCCAGATGGCAAGGATAAATTGGATCATCTTTATTATTATCATGGCCCCATCGTGAAAACGAGTTCTATAGATGATTTACCAGGACAATTTGGAAAACAGCACTTTGCCAGTGACTTTGTTTTTCCTTCATACCATTCGTTCCCACAATTTAACAAGCACGGTCGTTCTTCACTAGAAACAAGCATAACATAAAAAGCATAGAAATTGGCAAATTTTTGTTTTACCTTTCCAGAGGGCAAAATTTTTCGAAAATTTTCCGCTACTGGACACTCTCATGGAATATTTGAAGGGCTTCCTCCTCAATGCTATATATTAGATTAATTTGAATTGAGAAAAAACAGGCAAAGCAAATGAGAAAGCCGCAAACAAAAATAAATTTGGCATTTAATCAAATACACTACATAAAGAACATCAATCTGTTCTTATATTCTCCTCCATTCGCTCACCAGTTTTAGGTGTTGATTTTTTATGAAACAATATGGCAAGCTGGTCCACAAAGAGCAAATTTTTCATTTGCTCCAACTGTTGCCACTCTTTCTCCATAAGCAAATCCAACTCCTCAAAATGAATGACCTTATCTTGGATGTCTTTCATCTGGAAGAAAAAGAAAAAAAGTGAGAACTCATTCTTTTGGTCATCAAAAGACCATTTAGCAATGGAAGCACTAGTGACAGGGAAAACCATGCACCTGCACTTCTATAATCCTGGAAATTGTGCTCTCTGCATCAAGCACTTCTTTCTCAGGGAGTGAATTAGCATCCAATGAAGCTCTTTCCAATGCATTATTGTTGGCGTCACCATTAGACGCAACACCAGCACCTGCACCAAACAAAAACCACTATTGTCAGGTGCAAAAAGTACAATGCTAAATCACCAGACTTAGTGGAGCTCCTCTTACTAAGTTGTGAAAAAATATATTAAAAACTGTTCCTTGTAACCAAAAGAAAAAACTCCATTCATTAATTTGTTTATAGAAATCTCTTGATTTTGAGGGAGCTTCTTTCCCCTCTCTCTAGTATTACTACTACTACTACTACTATTTTTTTTCCCTTCAGGATTAATGGACATAGTACATTACAAGTTAACAACTTAGCAGACTCTCCTAGTTATGCCCTTAAACTCATCTCACCATCGCACCAGTAATAATCATAATTCCCAATTATCTTTCCGACTCTTTCTCCACTAATAAAACCACCCAAACCAGCCTTGGTGCAACTCAATCCAAATCATATTCATCCTACTTGCTTTTGTTCTTGAAGCACAAATCCTGATTCTCAATGACCAAACCTAATATGCCAAGGTAGCACAAATACACAAATTGCACAAATTTGTCCTGGATCAGTGTTCCTATTCAATATCTAGACAGAAGCCTATTATACCTTGTCTTGTATTCCTTGAAACAGATCCACAACTGCCTTTACTTGCTCCATATCCAACCTCAGTCAATGCCGTTACAGCTGCCCGAGCAGCGGCTTCTGCAACCTCCGCACCCGCCAGAGCTGACAGAAAAGCAGCCTGGGAAATTTTCATAAGAACAGATCAGCCTTTATCCAAACAAGGAGAGCAAAAAAACAAGAATAGACTGGTATTTTTGTTTGACCAAGCAGATTCTATATAGGGGCATATCAAAGGACAGAACAAATTTAATGTTCACAAATTCACAATTTCTTCAAGGGCAAACAAAAAGAAGATTCCCACTCAGCTTTAATGTTGACTGAACATCAAATGATAGGTTCCAACTTTATATTTTCACCCCCAAAACCAGGTTTGGGAGTCAAACCTAAGACCAGTCTCATAAAAATAGATGGACATCTTTCTAGTCTTTAGGCACAAGAATCAAACAAAACAAATAAATAAATGAATAAAAAGTACAGACAGTATGAAATATGTGCTGATGCAAGGATTACTGTGTATGCCAAAGTGTTCAGGAAATGCCAATAAGTTCTTGTGATGGTTCCACCCAAGCAGAATTTATCAGAAAGGAAGGTAATGTAGACTACTGAAATCAGTTACTTAAAAAGGTTAATAAAGATGCTAGGAGACAAGTGATCCTTGTCCAGGTTTTGGAGTCCAACATACATACTTCCGAATCCTGAATGCTATATAATTCTATTCTGTTTTTATTTTTACTTTATTTTTCTATTGCTGCTACAATCTGGTTCTTAATTAAATCAGTAGCAAGTGCAACCCCCCACCCCAGCCAAAAACATGAAAGAACTTTTGTTCACTTTTCCAACTATGAAATGACCCAAAAACTATACCTGACCCATTATTGGGTTGCTTGCATCTGCAAGAGGTGTGAGGCGCATCTTTTTACTTGAAGATGAGGAACCAATACTTTCTGATCCACAGTTAGAGTCACTACAGCTCTTTATTTGGTCATACTTGCTATTAGGATCTCCCAGTTCTGAATAACCAGCAAATTCTTCCCCAAAAGGAAGCTTGATGAAATGAGTAACACAGTCCTTCTCGCTTCTACCTGGAATATGTAGCGCAATCTTTTTCCAGTCATCACCATAATGTGTAACAGCTTCCAGAAGTTGCAATGTCTCTTTTTCTGTCCATTCCGTCCTTATCTCTTCACTGATCTCAACCCGCCTGAAATCAGAAGAACTGACACCAATGCGATAGTTGCCACGCACATAGCACCGGGCACAAAGTGTCAAGTCATACTGCAGAATAATAGATTGCAAAGATAAATATAAATTCCCACATTTTGTAGCTTTCCCCCCTCAATTGGATCAATTCAATCCACAATGCTCATATGTAAAAGAAAACGAGTTTGGCAAAAGAGTTCTAGTTCAATCTATGTTTTACAAAGCCTCAATGGAGAATAAATAACTTAATATTAAACAACAATATAAGGTTCCCAAAGGAGTCCAGTGATTGAAATTTCAAATTCCAACATTGAGGTCTTGGTCTTGGATTCCAATAGAATTTAATTTAACTGAAGTAATTTCTTTTAATTTTTGCAAAATACAGGTTAATGACCATAAATTCCTAGACTTTCTGTTCAGGTAGCATTTGCGGCAGAGAAAGTTCAAATTTCTAACCAGATAGACGAGCTTACATTGTCGCAAACAAAGCAGGCAATGGTGCAAACAGACTGACAACCGCTACACAATCTCTTGGAAGTACCCCTCTTGGGAGGAGTAGAATCAGCGGAAGCGCCTCCACCATCAGCACCGCTCTGCGAAGTAGACTTGGTGTCCCTGTCCTCCCACTTCAAGGGTTTGTTCAAAGCGGAAGGCGAATAATTAATCAAACCCCAGGCTTCTAGAAAGTCAAACACCCTGCGAATGGAGCCCACATCGCCCGCAAGGGTTTTCCTTACCTCTGTGAAGGTGACCTTGCCCAACGGATTCTGCCTGAAATGCTTAATAATAGAGTTCCGGTAGTACATGTAAATCCTGGGGGTTTTAGAAGGCGACCGCGAATCGAAGAATTCCGGAAGAAATCGGACCTCGCATCCGTGAATGCTGCCCCATGAAAACCACCCTACAGAAACACACCAATTATTAAATCATATATACACATTTTGTATCTAGGGTTATGAGGTGACTTACTCGAGTAGCTAGGGATGTGGACAACGTCGGTATCAGAAGGTGGAGGCGCAAGCGGTGGACGGTTAGCGGGAGCCGAAGGAATCGAAAACTCGGGCTTGACGGGAGAGGAGGTGGTTACAGCAACGGCGGCAGCGGGAAGTAGAGAAGGTTGGGGGAGTTTGGGGTTGAGGGATGGAGGGGTCACGGTGGAGGGTAAGGGAGGGTCTTTAAAGGAAGATGGTGGTGGTGGTGAGGCCATGTTTGGGTGAATTCAGGAAGCAGAAACAAGGAAGGAGGGAAATATCGAACGCAAATTACAAAACCAAAAACCGTCTTCTCCTGAAGTAAGTGGGCGTCGCAATTGATTGCGGGTCGGTTTGCTACCCACTTCATAAATGGACCTCTTCCTTCTTCCTTAGAGAATGATATGGTAATTCCAATTTTGTTACTATTGTTTCCAATAGTAATACTGAAGTCCTAATTATATTACTATATAGTTATAATTAGCAAAAAAAATTAAAACAATTTTCAAACATGCTGAAATTGTGGCTTTATACTTCAAATTAACTACTTTATTGATTATAAAGTAAATAAATTTATTTTTCAAGATTTAAATCTCTAAAATAATATCACAAGAATAATAATTTTTTTTTTATTAAAATTTCTTTCTTAGCTTGATATGGATGTACTAACTCATAATATACCCATTCTATCATGATCTACAATTTTAACACAACTCATTAACATGTAATAAATGTATTTGGATTGGATTGAGTCACAAATTAATTGATCCATTTATGACACTTCAAAAATTAGAATATAAATGAATTAACTTGAATAACTCACAATAACATACTATAATCTATTTAATATTATGTTTATAGGTGAAATATATAATATATAACATATTTAAATTTATTGGAAATCATTTAATTTATGTTGTAAAATTTTTTACTTTTAAAAATATATTTAAAATAATTAATTCACATAAATAACATATAAATATTGATTCATAAGTGAAATTTTGATTAATTAAGTTTAGTTTAATTTATATGATATAAAAATATATTTATTTTAATTAATACTTTATACTTAAAATAATTAAGGGGCTAGGCTACCTTCATCTCCACGTACAACTGAAATCCTATCTTTTCACATTTGTCGTGGAAAGGGCCAAAAAAAAAAAAAAAAGAAAATTGAAAGAGGGAGCACCGACCATAAGAGCACGACATACTTTTAAGTTGCTAAAAATTCCAAAGAAAATTTGGTTCCTCACATTTCACCTTCATACATGTCCAAATCAAATAGAAAGAAGAAATTTTTTTGAAAAGAGAGTTGTGTACACACTGGAAAATTTTCTTGTTCTTATAAAATTAAATATAACTGAAGCTTCCTCATGCTTTGAGGTCGGCTTTTCATAGAGTTCAATGAGAAACCCCACCTACAACAACTACTGCTACTGCTATGCACAAATCTAAATAAAATGATCGACGTTTTTAAATACGAATGCAGGACACCAACAAAGGCACCAGAAACTAATACTCTAAACACCCAAATGCTGGGACTATCACTATAAAAAGAATCATATGCTGATTCTAACATGATTTTTTCTTTTTACATTACTATATTATTATTATTATTATTATAATTTAATGATTGCCAGAAACCAATTCCAGCATCCATCAAATGCATCACTGCCTGGACCTCATCCTGAGATCCTGCAGTATACGAGGTTTTTGATACACTAGGTTAATGGAAGAAAAGTAGCATCTTCCACATTCCTTCTCCGCCATTTGGAGCGACTCGAGACATCTTACTTCTCTGGTGAGAATGACTATGTATGACCTGCACAACATAAATCCACAGGTCAACAAATCGGAAAATAAGATGCATAAAAGTTGTGTACAAAAATAGAATTAGGCATGCATTTTCATCCCCATATACCCAAATTTAGCGCAGAGAACCAATATTTGTAAATACAAAAACAATCCAGGTTCCCCCCTTCTAAATGATAAGATTCAAACGTAACGAGCTCAATTCATGCTCATGCTGGGAAGAAGAGCAATTATATACCAAATATGGCAAGCTCTAACTAATCATTGCTGTACAAATTATTAATGAAGTTTCATGATCAAAGAAGCTGACATGAAATTTGTTCACAGCCAGCTTCAAGTACATTGAAAAGGGATATGAAGAAAGAATAGGCAAATTTAAGAAAGGTAGATTGCTTTTGGGGATAAATCTCAACAATAGTGATGCGAGATAATCCACACCATCCTCAAAATGAATACCATCACGTCTATTAGTTTAAGCCATCATTTTATCCTTCATATTATTGATGTCAACCAACTGAGATCCTAAGATATCAGTAATGCATACAAAATTAGAAAACAGTTACCTCTAGAATGCAAAATAAATAGTTTGCAAGGCTAGATCTGAAGCCCGCCACTCATGTAGCAGATCCACTGCTCTTAGTCCTGCTGCAGTCTCAAGGATACCTGCAAATAAACTGGTTTAACTATCTGTTCCAAAATTCACCACATAAAAGGTTGGAACTTAGGTCAGAGAACTTAGTATCAGACCCTATAGTAGAGCAGTGTTACTCACCTTGATCAACCCCTCACCCAGCTGTTTGGTCAGAATCGCTACCCTGCATATACAGAGGAGAAGGAGCAGGAACCATAAACTGAGGTTGTGCTGCAACAGGTGCAGCTATTCCTGAAAAAACACAATATACTTGCCTTATCAGTTCTATCCGCATCATAATTATTTTGATTAAATGCCCATTGGTGAAATTCACAATATTGTCCCTGAATAATCAAGCTAGGTTTGAGATCTTTTGCTTTCTCCTTTTATCTATATCATCAGCATATGGAAACAACTTATGCACTTCTCCATGGTTAATTCTCTTTATTGCCTTCCACATAATTTACCTCTGTTTATTCCTCTTTTCCCTTAATTTACCTAGTTTGATATTTATTATAAATTTTGTGAAGCAAACTTATGATGCCAGTAGCAGCTATGATATTGATAGATAAACTCATATACATTTCTCTGTGTTTGTTTGACCTTCCTTCAGAATAGAAAAGGTTTTGGGCAAGTACAAAAGTACTTCCTGAAGCATATAGGGTCAATTTCAATTAAATCCAAATGTTTAAAAACTTACAATTTAAGCCCTGAAACTATTTAGCCTAATCAAAGCCATCCTATTTTCTCCCCCTTCTTAAAATTTCAAGCATTTAAATTAAATATTCATCGAGTAGAACAAGTTTAAATTCAATAATCTGTAGATAACAATTATTGCCATGTGAATTATAGTTAAAATATCCATAGATAGAAAACTGTGAAAGGAAATTAAAAATTTTAAATTATTACCTTGGCTTTTCATTACATATATAAAGAGTTTTAACCTGAAATATGACTAGCACAACACTTAAACATTCCAAGATTTGATGGATAAAATAGTGAGATTTCAAGGAAAAAAAAATTGAAGGGATATAAAATTGCAATTTTTAAATTGTAACACTTCAAATGATCGAACCTAAATTGAAATTAACCTAAAACTCAAGATTTTTAATGTACTTGACCTAAAAGTCCTAAAATTAGAACATTTACCTGTAGGATATGGTGCTTGAATGGGCATTGGTGAACTTGTTACGTTAACACTAGGTCCACCAAATTGCACAATCTGATGACTTGGCATAGAGTAACCCTGCACTGCCGTATAACCATGACCTAAAGGAAGGGTTTCACCCAGCTGTCCATAAGGATAAATTGCTGTATTAACTGCCCCAGGGACACCATATATCTGAAGGTACTGTTGACCTGCATATGGATTGTATCCACCCTACCAATACGAAGAAAACATATTATAAGTCGAAGCAAGTCAGCATTATAGATTCACTAAAACATAATTGTAAAAACCTCAAGAACAAATAAATTCCCATTTTTACTGTCATTTACCTGTGGGTAGACGTATTCAGGTCCATATGCTGCATATCTGCATAGATAAAACAGCCATTGCAGAGATTCAAAAGAACAACATAAGATTTTACTTGAAGCATGATACTGGATTAGAGAAAAACAAAATATATAAATCATCAAAGAATCTGGGTATTTTCAATCTACTAGAAGTTACATAAATCCTATCAATAACTAATTTCAAGTATGTCCAGAGGATAAATCAAGACAAGGCATGAGCCTAGCGGCTGAAACAGAGAATTTTAAGGGCAATATTTTTCCTCCCCTTTTAATAAAACCATAACAGTAATCTTGCCTGTTCAATAAACATTGAGCTGGGTCACATATCCTCTGCAACTACCACTTTTTTGCATTCCTGCAATTACCAAACACACCATGTCACATCTCTGAAGTTCGGGAAAAATGAACCTTGAGTTTTGGGAAACTGACTAATTATTCTGAGATTAACTAAAAACTTCTATCGGGGCGTTTTATGAAGTGATTGGCACATGCAGAAATAGCCATGTACAAGGAAACTGGAAAAATAGAAGAGAGTAGTTGCAAAGGACATGTGCCCAATCAAACTGCAAATTGTGGCCACAAGCTACCCATAGTTGATCTAATTAATTACATGTGTTCAAAAGCAAATGCAGAGGATACAAGGGACAAATAAGGCTATTCCTATAATTGGCTATTGGTTATTCCCATAATGCAAATAAGACATTTGAACAGATAATGCGGATGCTAAAACCCAGGCAAGGTATGACCAACAACAAATTACACAGCAGAAATTACAAAATCAATAGGAAATCAAATACAGCAAAGAATGCTATAGCAACAAAACAACTTAGTCACTTCTACTTCGAAATGCACAAGGGAAGAGGAAAAGAGTAGGAAGAAGGAAGGAAAGAAAGGGGGAAAAAATTATTCAATTGGATTTGATATTTGGGAACAAATATATAGTAATACTATTAAGCCATCAAATGCAAAACTCACCCATAAGGATGATACATTTGTTGATAGTTGTAAGGATTTGGTTGCTGGTAACCAAAACTCCCAACATATGTCCCCCTGGGGGTTTGCGCACTTACAACATATGGAGTAGCTGGTCTCAAACGTCCTAAATAATATTAATAATAAGAAAAATAATGAGAAGAACAGAGATATGGAAAAACCTAAGGACTGAAAAATTAACTGGTAGAAATATAATAGATGTTGTTCAGCAATGCAAGCTTGGTGCACACTATAAAGAAAGCAAATTACAAGCATTGCAATACAAGAGAGTGCATGCTGCATATCAGCTTTTGACAAACTTCAAGCATTGAAATCAATCATTTCTCCACCTTGCATTAAACAAGCATACAGATTAAATATCTCAATCAATTGCCAAGTACCTAAAGCAAATCCTAGTAAAAAAAAATCCAGCACAATTAGGCTCTTCATGTTCAATTGGAAAAGATAAACATGACATAATACCGTAAGGCAGTGGTGGTCGAGGTCGTCCAAGTGAAGCCAAATTACAATTTGCCCGTCTACCGTCAATAATTGGAGTAGGATCAGCACAGGCTCTCTTAGCAGACTCTGGTTCCCGGAAAGTCACCTACACCCTCCACACAAATACAAACCAGAACCCCAACCAAGTCATTCTATAGCCATTAAAGAAATCCATTAACGTTAAGGGATAAGAAAGGATATTGTCAAGCATTGGCTCACACAAGTACATGCGTAGAAAATAGTTAAATTTCGTACTTTAAACTAGCAACTGGACCAATCGAATCAATTTTATGAGTAGATGAGCTAATCAAGGACTATTTAGATGAGTGTGGATGATAACAAAACCCAGGAAATGAAGCCTGAAAAACAGTAAATACTCACAAAACCGTAGCCTTTTGATCGGCCGGTATTCTTATCGGTGATAACAACGGCCTCGAGAATTTCACCAAACTGCTCAAAGTAGCGTAGCATGGTCTCGCTCCTAGTCTCCCAAGCAAGCCCCCCAACGAAAACCTTGGTGTAGGTGGTATCTCCAAAAGGGGAATTTAAGTATTGAAACCTAGAACTGGAACTCGATCCGGAGCCAGGACCCGGAATCGATTGGTAAGCCATATATTGAAATGAAAAAGAAATTTGGAAAAATTTCTTAAAGGAATAATAAAGAGGAAAAAGGGGAGAAAAGACAAGACAATGTAATTCAAAATGCGAAATTTGGAATTGAGGTAAAAAGAAGGAAGATTCCACTATAAAAAGATGGATGTGATCAAATTGGACAGGATTAGGCGATACTAAAGTCGACCCAATAGACACTAAGACCCATCTTAAAAGAAAAATCCTAGAAAAACCCTAGAATTGGATGAAATACACTGAGAATCCATAGAGGAGGATCACTACACAAAGTAAAGTTAATTTAGAGAGAAAAAAAAAGATCGAAAAACAGAGTGATGGGATTGAAGAGGCCCAAAAAATCACAATAAAAAAAGAAGAAAGCAGGGGAAAGGAAAAAAAAATAAGACCCTAGAATTGAGGTGGTATGGACCAGGAGAAGGACGAGGTCGGAGATGGAATTGGGTGGAACATAGATGGAAAGAGCAAGAGGTGGGCTTGGGCTTGTATGGGAAAAAGTTAGTGAAGAGAGGAAGTGCAAAAGAAAGAATCTTTGGCAGTGATTATTATGCTAAATAGTTAAATAGTAATAACTGTATTAACAGTAGTTGTGTATTTTCCTCTCCCTTTTTCCATTGATGTTATTGTTGTAGTAGTAGATGGTGGTGGCGATGATGAATGAGAAGGAAGTCATGATTTTTTGCACTGAATAAGAGCAAGATAGAGTGAAAAAAAAAACTGGACCATTTGGTCTGCCAAACTTCTCACACAAAGCTAGACAGCTTGGAATGGGTGCGGATGTGGGTTCCTTAGACACTGTCTCCTCTCTTACAAACCCTAATTTGTTTGTTCCGCCCGTACACTTAGAAAGCCCAACACGGTCTTTAGTCTTTATCCGGATGCTTAATGATGAAGCCAGAAAATTAAAATTTTATGTATCGAAAATTAAATTTAAATATTTTTTTTATAAATTAATGATATTTTTAATTAAATTTAGATGAATGAAAATTAGTTTTATATAAAAAAAATTATAATTAAATAAATCAAATAATTTTTTTTTATAAATTAATAATTTTTTTTTGAATGACCTGGCCCACCTGAGTCCTCAAACGGCTCCATCCATGATGCTTTAACTATTTTATGAGCTGTTCTATCTCTCCCTCATCAATTATGCTCCTCTTGTTATTGTTATTGTTGTTGTTGGCTTTGGCTACTTTCTGCTCTCTCTCTCTACAATTTCCAATTTCATACCTTGGCTATGAAGTTTTGTTTAGAAGAAGATAAGTCTTGTCTTTCTGACAACTTCCAATTGAGGAAAAAAAAAATCATTTTCATTGGGGACCAATGCATTAATCAGCAGATAAGGCTGATTCATTCGGCCAAGTTCAATTAATTTTGCATCAATAATTTTGCGAACAAACGTGAACGAGGGGTTTTTTACAGGTCTCGATCATTATAATTTTGAGAATAGTATTTTGAGGCTTTTATTATCATATATATTATAATTTTCAGACTTCATCAGACTTTTAAAGTTCAAATTAGAGATTTAACTGAAGATTAAATCTAAATTAATTTAAAATTTTGAATAATATTATATTTTTATTATTTTATTTTTAATATAATATAATATATATTAAAATTAAACAATCATATCTCAAATAATAATGTTCGATATAAATTAAAAATATTAATATCCATATAAATATTAAATAAACTTAATTATTTAATCATCATAATTAACCATATTTTCAATATATATATATTATATATTTAATTATCATAACTAACCATATTTTCAATTTAATTTTAATTAATTAATGAATGAAAAAATATGTATATATATATATATGTGATCACTTAATAATATTAAAATATCATAATTAAATTATATGCAATGATAATTCAATTGAATGTTTAAATTAATTAATATATTTTATTAAATATAATTATAAATTTTATTTATTATTATTTTTAAAATAAATTCAAATTTAAAATTTTCTTAAATTTAGGACATATACTTAATATTATATTAAATATATCAACATTATATTCGAATTATTTTTATTATACTTTTATGTTTATATGCAATAGTATTCCTTTTTTTTTTTTTCATGAAATAATAAATTAATAAGTAATATTATTATAATTATTATTTATTTCTAGTTTAAAATTCAAATAAATAAATATATATATTTTTTTATATTTTCATGCTGATCAAATGTTGAATAATAATATATTATTATTCTAATTAATTAATAAATCATGATATTATAAAAATTAATTAAAAAATCAAGAGCAACAACAAAAAATTATGATTGAGTCATTTCAATCATTAGATGTTTAGGGGTATTTGAATATAGAACTATTAAATTTAATTATCGTCTTAAAATAAATATGTTGATAATTAAAAAATTATTTAGATACTAAATTTTTAGAAATTAATTGATAATCCATCTCATTTGAATTATAAATTTTGATAATAAATTTTGATAATAGATAAAAATTATTATTATTAATTAAAAGAAATTTCAAAGAAATTTTTTTTTTATTTTAAATAAGTAATTATGAATTTTACATGTGGTCTGATTCTATTTATGTACCCATTTTTTGTTTTTTCAGTTGAACAGCTTTGATAGAGCCGAGTCTGACAGCACATTCACAGTGGCAGGCCTAGGAATTAGATAAAGCTCTCATACAATCGCACGAAACAAAAGTCAGGGACCCCACACACCCACACTGTTGGAATGGGATGCTGCTGCTTGCGACATGCATCATTGTTTTCCTTGATTAAACAGAGAGGTTTAGTTTTGTGATCAGGAGCGGTCGAGTCCACTGAATCTGAGAAATTCATGATGCTCTGATTGGATTAGACCAGGAAAAGTCAAGTAATTAATTTGGTGAGAGGCGATTTGAATAGGCTTTTAACCTGGCTAAAAAACACGAGGACGAAGGTCAAGGGTCACTTTAAGGCTAGTGGACTTTCAATTTCAGTCATTTCTAAAAAAATTGGCTAGGGTTTGGGTCCAGCAAGGGCTTTTGGGCCATAATTCCAGCAGTGTAGTTTTTTTTAGGGAACACAAGAAAGTGCACGTTGAGGGATTCTTTTTTCTTTTCTTTTTTTTTCTTCAAAAAAAAAATTATTATATATTTTGGTTGTGGTTCAAGTCTTCAAGATACATATAGTTAAAATCAAAATGTAGAGACAGGATATCAATTTAGAATTAGTTCGAAGAAAACAAAGGATGTTCCTGTCTCTTTGATGATGATGATGTTGTGCTGTTTCAAAGCATCTCTAAGCACTTTAATTCTAAATTATAGGACTATAACAAACCTACTCCATTTATTAACAAGCTTATTTTTGTTGCCTTTAAAAAACATCATTTTAAGCCAAACAATACCAATTTAGCTAAACTTTTTCAATTTCACACATCTCAACCCAAAAACCACAAACCCAATATTACGTAGGATTACAATTCATTCCAACATTATAGTGAACACATTAAGTGGATATATGTCAAAATCTATTATTTCTCAAAATTTATTTTTTATTACTCTTAAAAAAAATAATTATTATAGTGTTTTTAATTAAAAATTATATTTGCAAATAAATATCAAATATCCAATCACTTAAAAATCCAATCAACTATGCATATCGAGAGATAACTTTACATATAAGTATATATTCCCAACATTAACTAGTTATGTCTTCCATAGTACTTTAAAACATCAACTGGTTTTAAAACCAAGATTTTTTTTTATTCTAGTTTTTTAATCAGGGAGCCAATCTCTTCATAATTCTTAACAGAATCAACAAGTGTCTCCCCTAATGGCCTGTATTTCCATCCTAAATCTTGCAACTTCCTTGAACTCATTTTTGCCCATATCATCCCTGCACTATAACTGTCAAAACACAACCAAAGTCAAGTAAAATTTCCTTTTTTTTTTGGGTGATGATTAAGGATCTGAATCAATTTTAATTAGTTAGCATATTGTTTATAGCAAAATATACCTTTTGGGATAGGTGTAATGGGGATACATCAACTTCAACTCATCCAGCATGTCTTGAGTGCTAATCACATGAGATGAACATATGTATCTTCCCTCTGCTTCAGGCTTCTCATATACTAGCAAGAGTGCTTCTGCTGCATCACGCACATCTACATAAGGAACAAGTCTATTCTCTACTGATTCAGATCCATCTGTTTCCATGGCAATCAAGATCAAAGGGAAGACCACCAAGTTACAAAAGGAAAAACAAAATTTTTCTCAAAGAATTCTAATGAAATTCACTCCCATGTCTAATATTGGGTTCATCTTTATCTAGTACCTCTTTTTGCTGCAAACTAGATTTGAGGACAACACAATATATCGAAACTCTATAATAGTGATGATGGAAATATTATGATATTATTTGTGTTAAGCCTGTCATGCTTAATAACAGTATAAATCAAAAGGAACGGCTTTGGAAAATGAAAACCTCTCAAGAGTTTTAGCATGTATAAGCTAGAGGCATTCATGGTTGGCTGCAGTAATGGCCCTACAATGAAGGACGGACAAACTGTTGTGATGTTGAGATTACTCCTCTTTGCATACTCCCATACTTCTTTTTCAGCAGTTGTCTTTGAAAGGGAATACCAGTTCTGGAGTTCATAGTAGTATATTAACTTATTATAGTTGAGAGAACAGGAAATAAGATAAAGTTGGTGAAAGATGCACAGTTTGATATTCATTGAGCCAGAATTGAATTAAAAGGATTTTTTAGAGCCACTAAAAATTTTGACACCTTAATTGTCTCACAAAATTCCAAGTCGGACCAACACTCCTCATCCATGATTTGATCCTTTGGCCAATTTGGGTTTAGCCCAACCGCAACAACAGAGGACACAACGACAACTTTCTTCACTTTAGCCTTTGAGCATGCATTCAGAACATTTCGTGTGCCAGTGACAGCTGGTTCCATAACTTGTTCCTGCAGAAAGTTATCACAATTAATTAAACCTTTGCCTATAAGAAAAATACTACTTCAATTCTAGTAATCTATGAATGTCACAAGAAAGGGCAGACGGATAGCCTAGTCATTCTCACAGTTCAAAAGCTCTAAGAGAGTAGAGTGGAATTGAAACAATATCACCTAAGCTTCTTTTTAATTTATGACTAAATTGGAGGCCATAAAAAGCACACTGGGTTGGAAAGGAATTAATTTGAGTTCACAAAAATCTTGCCTTAGGAACAGATTCACCGGGTAACGGAAGTGGGCTAGCAACATGGAAAACTCCAATGCATCCTTCAATGGCAGCACAAAGACTTTCATAGTCTAGCAAGTCCACCTTAAAGAGTTTCAGATTCTCTGTAGCATTATCCAACATCTTTAGATGTGCGTTCTTGTTATCACCTTCAAAAGAGGAATAAAAAGTTAAAAAGAATGTTTAGAAGATAAAGATAATTATAATAAAAGAAGAATCGAAATTTACTTGGATCTCTCACTGTTCCATGCACTATGTAACCCTTTGAAAGGAGAAACTTCACTAACCATGATGCCAAGAACCCTCCTGAACCAGTCACACATACTTCTTCTTTGCATGACATCTGGGTTATCCTCACAGTCCTGAAAATGGACAAATGAGCAAAGAAAAGAAAAACAAGAAAAATCTTGTGCAATATTTCAGATAAATTCCACGATTAAAAAGTAGTAGTAGCTACCAAAATATCAATAGAATTTACAGACCCATAATAGTGGTGTTTTTTTGTGTGGCGGATCAAGATAAACGAAAATGATTGATTTGCAGGAAGAAAAATAGCCATTAGAATTCTATCAAACAATTGCAGAACCTACAATTAGATTTTGATGCATGAAGACAAAACTATAAAATAAGCATTCGAATATAACAGTTTTGGTTGTGGAAGAGATTTTTGTAATTTGCGTACTGACCTGCAAAAAGAATATTATCAGGAACTGGAGCGAGACCTTCCTGTTGCTCAAACGACTTCTGGGAATTGGGATTGGACAAGAGAAATATAAATTTGAGGGAAAAAAAAAAAGTCAACTGAAGGCGTCATTTTTGTTGAATTTATTGGTTTATTAAAGTAATACAGAAATATCCTTCTACAAAACATAACAGTTCTCCAGGGGCTCTTTCGGTACTCTGTTGGTTCTGTTGACCCAACAAGCTCTTTGTTGAAATACCCGCTTGAAACTTTTCTTTGAGGAACTCCAAAAACTACCAAGTGTTGTTGATTTGTTGCTTCATATACAGTGGCAGCACGTTTAAATTTTAATGAGAATGAAACAGTTTACCTCATTTTGGCATAGTTGGAAAATGTATTGCATTTCCTTTGACATAGAAAAAGCATCAATTAAGTTTATATTGAATATAGTATTTGACAAATTACATTTCAAGTTCGCTTTTGCAAGGTCCAATTTTCCTACATTTTCTCAGCATTGAACAATTTCAGTACGTACAGAATTCAGAATATAATTTGAAAATTCATCACAGTATTTCTCATTAATACAACATCCTATTAAATATGTAACATCGATCACATTATTCAAAACAAAGGAAACAAAAAAACCCATCAAATAACCACTCAAAATAGGAAAAATACTGTGCGTTTATTATTAAACTTGGGTTCCTTATATTATCACCATTTATATAAACTACTTTCAACTTCCTTTTTTATCCTTCCTAATTTGTTAAAATCTACTCAGGAGTCCACTATCTTCATAATTCCTGACAGCATCGGCAATGGTCTCTTCCAAGGGCCTATAAGTCCATCCCAAATTCTGCAACTTCTTTGAACTCAGCTTCAGATTTTCTTCCACCCTGGTGAAACTGTCATGCCACATTGAATCAGTGAAAACATCAAAGAAAAAAATATCTAAAATACGAATAAGATGCTCAAATAATCTGCATTGGCACTTCAACTGAAAGAAACTAAGACTAGACCAGCCACAAGATAGTACCTTTCAATCGATGCAAATAATGGTCATGGTCATCTTCAACAGAATTCATCTTCACCAAACCAGATAAATTTTGCGAGAATTTGAGACTTACCCTTTTGGATAGTTGTAATTAGGGTACATCTTCTTCAAGTTTTCCACCAATGCATGTGTGCTAATAGAATATGATGCGCATATATATCTTCCTTTTGCTTCGGAATTTTCATATACCGGCAGAAGTGCTTAGCCACATCACACACATCTACTATAGGTTGTTCTTTGTCTTCAACGGACTCAAGTCCATCTGATTTCCATGTGACTCCCATTACATTAAAAATGAAAACAAAGTCAAATTAATTGGGAAAAAAAAGGAGAAAAATTAACAGTGTGCTATTGAACACAGTTCATATCCCCTTTTTCTGCAATTGTTAGAGTCACCAACCACAGTGCATATCATTTAGGATATATTAATACCAGCAAACTGAAATAGTTGAAGAAGTGCATGCTTCCCAAATTTTCTTAAGAAAACAATACAAATAATAAACAGTACAAACTTGGCCTTAGGAATTATAAAGTAAATGAGATACTGATATCACAACAAACCTCTCAAAAGTGTGAGAAGAAATAAACTACTGGTGTTCAGTGTGGGCTGCATCATTGGCCCAATAACGATGGATGGACACACTGTTGCAACTTTCAGCTCAATTCTCCTTGCATACTCCAAAGCTTTACTTTCCGCTGTTGTCTTGGCAAGGCAATAATAATTCTGGCAAAGCAATCAGATTGAAAGGGCTTTATATCCAACAACAACCAAAAAAGCTTTCCAATTTGGTAAAAAGGCCAAGAAGCAATATGTTTGCATTTCTCAAAGATATAACTGAAAATATATTCTCAAAAGCTTTCCAAAAGGGTGAAGACTGACTAAAAGAATCAACCTGAGAATAGTCATTGTAAGACACTAACTCTTTGACTAGATACCTCGATGAACTTTCAGAATTCCAGATCAGACCAACAGTTCTCATCCATTGATTAATCCTTTGGCCAATTTGGATTGCACATAACGGCTCCACAAGATGAGACAACCACAACCCTGTTCACTTTTGCCTTCAAACATGCATTTAGTACATTCCGTGTGCCAATTACAGCTGGTTCAATCATGTCTACCTGCAAAACCTTTACATATTTATTAACAAGGCAAAAATCATTCATCATTAGCCGTGTTGAGAACGTCGAATTAAATTGCTAAAAGTAAAAAAGTAAAATTCTTGCCTCAGGGTTAGAAATATGATGACCAATATTTGGAAGAGGGCATGCAACATGGAAAACCCCAGTGCATCCTGAAATGGAAGCATAAAGACCACCATAGTCCAGCAAGTCTGTCTTGAAGAGCTGCAAGTTCTCTAAAGATGTTTCTAAGTTCTTCAAATGAACATCTTCTTATCACCTGAAATAGTCATTTTTGAAAATGAAAAACAGATTTGACAACTGCTGTAGAAAATGAACAGAAATTCAAACTACATGACTACAATCTTTTCTCAAATTACATGTTAATAAGGAGAAGGAGAAGCTTACGGGGATCTCTCACAGTTCCATGGACCATGTAACCCCTAGCAAGGAGAAATTTCACCAGCCACGAAGCCACATACCCTCCAGCACCTGTCACACACACTCTCTCCTTCTCTTCCACTTCTCTCATCCTCTCACTTTCCAACATATACAGTCTCTATAAGCCATAACAAGAAAGAAACATCAGATATTCGGTGGTGATGATCGTGCGTGTGAAGCTGTGAGCCGCTTATTTTGCCGGGTCAAATATGACAGCTACATAATTCCATAATACTTTCTTCCTTTTTTTTTTTTTCATCCATTTCAAATTATACTTTACCCCTTTTTTTTTAATATTAATTTAATAAATAATTATTAAATATAATTTATATCAATATAATTACATATATAATTATATTTTAATTTTTTATGTTAAAATTATAAATTTAATATAATAATTTTTTAATATTTTCATATAAAAATATTATAATATCCAATTAAAATAAATAATTTAATTATTATAAATATAAAAAAATAATAAAAATATTTTAGACAATAATATTTTAAAAAAAATAATAAAATCAATATAATAAATTAAAAATAATTAAATTTTTTCAACAATACATAAAACAAAACAGAATTATTTTTTTATCATTAATATTATTTTTAATGGGCTTTGAAGCATTTACTTTAAATTTAGATCTTTCATTTACAGCTATTGTCAAGATTTTTCAACTTAATTTTTTTTTTAAATTTGCTTACAGCATTCGAGGGGTTTTCCCAGGTAACAATCTTGAATTTGCCATTCCAATTTCACTGCCTTTAACGTGTAGCATATGTTTTCAATGCTCAAAAATATTTCTTATATGAATACTCAAGTTAAGAGCAAACAGAACCAGAACTTCCAGTCTCAAAACAAAACAATTAAGTTGAATTAACTGACAACAAAGTATATCAGGAAAGCATGGAGCAGCGACATTTACACAAGATGTCAGTTTGCACATACAGAAAAATGTCACTTTTGGCGCCAAATCATGAATTGCAAAATTATTCAGAAAGACATGAACCAATTAACTAATGATGGGTGTAATTTATGCAACATTGATGAACTTGACTCGTAAGTCTTCAGCATCACTTGTTATTGACACAACAAAATATCAAGCGATCTGTTTTTGTTTATTCCAAGATTCCAGCATTTTGATAGCTCTCCACAGAGTCAACGAGAGTTTCCTCCAATGGACGGTAACTCCAACCTAGTTTCTGCAACTTTTCCGAGCTCAGTCTTGTTTCTTCCCCTCCCTCAGAGAAGCTGCAAGAGACAAACAGATGCATAGCAAACAACAGGAAAAAAGGGGTCAAGTATAATTAATTGGAGAACTCTGATCATAATCATGCATGATGGGTAACATCATCATACAACAACAATAATGATAATATCACTACATTGTGACAAAAGACTAGTAGCAAACTGGAATTATTTGTTTGGTCAAGCAAAAGTTCTCCAATAAGACCCTTACTTTTTAGGATAGTTGTAGTCCGGATAAATACTCTTCAATTTCTCAACCAGGTCTCTTGTCCGAACTGCATGTGCTGTGCAAATGTATCTCCCTTCAGCCTCAGGCTTCTCATATGCTAAAAGTAGTGCTTCTGCTACATCACGTACATCCACTATCAATCTAAGCTTATTTTCTATTGACTCGTATCCTTCTGCATGGCATGTGGTACAGAACACTAGTTAGAACTAAGAAGAAGATTGTTCTAAATGCCAATTCACAACAAATCAGTGTTCAAGATCACACAAAACTTAATAAACAGTAATATAAATGTCAATTCTGCTCAAATAAGTGTTCAATATCACACAAAATTTAATAAACAATATATGCATTTTGGCTCCATATGTAGTAATACTAAAATAGATAAAATACGTAATGTAAATATTAGAGATAAAGTGGAAATCGCATCGATTGAGGACAAGATGATAGAATAGAGATAAAGATTGTTTGGGCAGTGAAACGGAGACTTAAGGAGACTCTGATTAAGAAGGTTGAACACATTGTGATAGATGAGAGGAAAAAAAGGAATTGATAAACCTAAACTAGCTTGGAGGAAAGGAATATAGTATAATTTAGAGGTATTACAATTATCAGAAAATATTGTTAAAACCATTTAGAGTGTAAACAAAAAATTTATATAACCAATCCCAATTAATTTTGCGATTAAGACTAAGTCGAGTTGAGTTACATGCATTTTGACTCCACTGTCAAGTTACTTGCTGAGAGATTGGAAAAACTGCAGCTTTGGACAGAATAAGAGTATATAAGACAGAAGTTAAAAGTACTTGTTAACAATAATGTCATTGCTCTAGCTTAATATTCAGGTTTTCCGAGGATTAAAAACAAGATCTGCAAATATGGTAATACTCATTGGAAGTCTGAACTGTAGGGCAATGGCATAAATTTTCAGGTGGGTGCAGTTATTAAAAAATGATGATATCAACTGAATATCAATTTCAATAGGTGGAATTGAAATCTTTGAAGCACAGAATTTCATCTCTAATTATAATGATCCACTTAATGATCACAAAGCGCTCAGATAAATAATATGACATGAGTATAAGACAATCGTACATGAAGATTACAACATGGTTATATAGATCCTAAAAAATATCGACACAGGTGTGGTATGGATACTACCTCTCAAAAGCTTAATGAGAATCATGCTACTTGCATTGACAGTGGACATCAAAATTGGCCCTAAAATGATGGAAGGGCAAACAGATACAACATTAAGCCCACTTTGCTTTGCATAATCAAAAGCTTCGCTTTCTGCTTCCGTCTTTGAAAGACAATACCAGTTCTGGGACAAACAAAGAACTAAGAGTTAGAGTTCAAAAAACTTATGCATACTTCTGAATGGGAAGGATTACATGACTAGTGTCAATAAGAAATATATAGCATAATCACAAGTGTACAATTTAGAACTACAAATACTATAGTTTACTTTTTGAGTTGGTCACCTTAGTTGTTCTGCAATATTCCTTGTTAGACCAACAACTCTCATTCATCACTTGATCCTTGGGCCAACTTGGGTTCATGGACACTGCAGCTCCAGAGGAAACAACAACAACTCGCTCAACCTTTGCTTCAGCACACGCTTTAAGCACATTTAGCGTGCCCTTTACAGCTGGTTCTATTACTTCTACCTATGATCATGAAGACAAAGCATTATGTTAATTGATTAAAAATAAAAATGTATAGTAATATATTCCAGTGATTTTACTTAAAAGCAGTTTAAGAAGTTGAGTATTTAACCTCAGGGTTTGGTACAGTAGTGGAGGGAACAGGGCTAGCGACATGGAAGACTCCACTGCATCCTTGAATCGCAGAATAAAGGGAGTTATAGTCCAGTAAATCTGCCTTGACAAGTTTCAGATTATCAGTTGCCTTATCGAGCTTCTTCAAGTGACCATACTTCTCATCCGCTGCATGATATTGTTGGAAATTTTAAATGAAAAGGCACCTTAAAAAAATAATTCGGGCAAAAAAAAAAAATCTCAATCCACTAGATAATCATAAAACTAAGAGTTGCGTGCTCGTCTTTTAGAGCAAACTAACAAGTAATTTCACGTCAAAAGAGAGAAATTATAACAGGGAACAAGAAGAAAAACAACAAATTCTTAATCCAACAGTAAAAACAAATATTAAAAAACAGACTGAAGAAGTAAAGGAGAGCTTTATTGTCACTGGCTTACTGGGTTCTCTAACGGTACCATGGACAAGGTAGTCCTTGGAGAGGAGAAGCTGGACAACCCAGGATCCTAGGTATCCACCAGCCCCAGTCACGCACAATTTGCCCTTCGTTGCTGCCATTTCCAAGCCCTCGCTACTCACTTTAGCCGTTGACTCTATCTGCGCTTTGTAGCTTGGAGCCTAGAATGATCTAGTTTCTGTACTATTTTTCATTTTTCTTTTATTATTTGATTGGGATGAACTTACTTAATTATCCCTCCGTTTCATTTATTATACAGACACAATTATTATTGCACAAAAATTAAGAAGTAATAATTTTTTTTAACTAATTTTTTTTTTCTTAATTTCATCACAACACATCAATTATTATTATTTTTATTTTATTATTTTAATTATTCATAAAAATTGCTATAAAAAAATTTATTTGACGATATTTAAAAATATAAAAAAATAAGTAACAATTAAAAAGAAATATATTAATTTATTTTTAATAATATAATTTAATTTAATATAATATAAAAAATTATTTATCATTATATAAAAATTATCATATAATTAATATATTTTATAAATTAAAAAATAATAAAATAGACTTTATATTTTAAATTAAATCTATTTTAAATAAATTTATTTATCTAAATAAAACGCCTAAAATATAAATTTTGCCTATATAAATGAAAAGGTGAGAGTATATTTTTTTTTTAAATATTTTAATATATATAAATTATTGATATTATTTAATTAAATTTGAAATAATATTTTTTATTATTTAACATATTAAAAATAATTTGATATTATTGAGATTTATAAAAATATAATAAAATTATATAATAAGCCCTTATTGATATAATCTTATCAAAAATCAGATATATATATATATATATATATATATATATATATATATATATACCTTATTCCCCCCTTGCTCCATTCCATAAGGAATTTATCTATTGGACTTGTATCCCAATTTGTTGTTCAAGGTTTCAAATCAATCCATTATAATAAATTTCATTTGTCTGTAATTGTTTTTGTATTCAGTTTATTTATGGGATTTTAATCGTTGCTATATTATAATATATAGAGTTCATTATTTGTATTTTTCTTATCGACCCAATAAGACTTTAAAATATAGGAAAAAGAGTTTTGACGCAAGGAAGTGAACTCCAAAAACTGACATGGAGAGTTATTACCATTCTTTCACTCTTAAATCTATTCATATTAATCATTCATGTTTTGGATTGATAGTAGAGGATTGTAAGGTTCTTATGCAGGGTATTAAGTTTGTGAGGCCAGTTTTTGTTAGAAGATTAGGTAACCAGGCAGCTCATGTGCTTGCTAAATTTGGTATTCAAGTAGAACCGTCTCTAGTATGGTGGAATAATCCACCAGATTTTTTGATTGATGCATTAGCCTCAGATCTTATTATATAATCTACAGTTTTCTTAAAAAATATTATTTATAACAATAAGTTCTATGTTATCCATTAAAAAAGTTTATACATATTTGTTATATATATTCAGAGAATAATATAAAAATTAGATGGTTCATTTTATTAATTTTAAAATTTAAATAATAATTTATTTTAAAAATTTAAAAAAATTAAAAAAACACATGTCTTTTATCATATATTTTAAAAATTTATAAAAATTAAGAAGACACGTATTTTTTTATCATATGACGAATTCGTCTATAATTATATTCTAATGTTTTTTTTTCCTCAGAGAATATAATTAAAATATTCATATTTATTCTTGAATCTTATGTGTATCATTTGGAAGTAAAGCACTATTGATATTTTCCTATTTCTGGCTACGACAAAGAAACATTCTTTTGATTGAATGTATATTTAATATGCTTTTTACTTTTATTAAATGTTAATTTTACATTTAATGCTTATTTTAAATTAATATCCAATAATTGTTTCTACACTATTGCTATTTAATTACCAATATATATTTATACATGATTGTTTAGCTGTACATCCTTATCTAAAAGAATTAGAGCTAATTAGACTTGCTTTTAAAAGTTTAGTTAATAGATGAGAAATAACAAATTTTTTCTTTTTTTCATTTATGTAAAAATTAAAATTAAGGACGGATTTATATTATGACAAGAAGGTGTCAGTCCTTTAATTTTTAAAAATTTTTAATGTAAAATTATATTTTAGACTCTAAATTTTATAAAATTAATAAAATAATCATTTTATTTTAAAAAATTAATTTTTAATTCTTAATAAAATATTATTTAATCTCATTTTTACTTTTTTGCCCCTTAATTTTAAAATTTTTTAAAATAAATTATTATTTAACCTTTAAAATTTATTAAAATTAATAAAATAATTATTTTATTTTAAAAAATTAATTATTTAGTCTCTAATAAAATATCATTTAATTTCATTTTTTTCACTTTTTTCTTAAAATTTAAGATTACGAATTTTCATATTATTATTTAATTAAATTTAAATATTATCTATTCATAATTAATATAATCCCATAACTTAATATAATTGGGATCTAAAAAACATAATGACATGATTTAAAATATTCTTATTGACATGATTTCTGACAAATTAATTTTAAAGCTATCATAATGACAAATTTTTGCCTTAGCAATCGATGATTCAAGATTTATATATTTTTATAATTATATCATATTTTTTATTAAATATATCTCAATTTAAAATTTTACTTGTAATTTTATTCTAAAATTAAAATAATGTTAATAATAATTTCATATTAATTTGAAGGATAAAAATAAAATTGATCATAAAATTTATTATAATATATTATCAAATATTAATTTTATATTTAAATTTTAATAAGAATTAATTTAGGTTTTTCAATTTCACAAACTTGATAAACTGCTAATAATCAAATAAATTATACAAGTCTTCAAATTTTCAAAATTAAAGAGTTGAATGAATATTAATCTAAATTTAAAAATAAAATAAAATTAATAATATGATATGATAAATTTAAATATTAATTTAACTTTAATCCTTTTAATTAATAAATTTTTTCTTACAACTATGAATTCGAGTAGAATGGTAATTAATATCAATTTACTAAAAAATTACTGTTATTTTTTTTTAAAAGATATAATTTAAATTTTGTTTATCATCATTAATCTATTCCTTGATGTTTGAATTGAAATTGCCATTGTACTGTTACTAAATTGGGACAAAGTTTTGAAATTGTCATCTTCTGATGGTGGCTGAATGAGAAATAGAAAAAAAAAAATGGAAAAATAAAACTTAAAAGTCGTCCATATGAATTATTGGTGTATCAATCGTCAAAAATTCATAGCAGTGAAATAAACGTGGGTTTTTTCAACACCATATCTTTCATATTTGCTATATTATATATGACGAATTAATATTGATATTTTTCATTCAAATAATCCATTAAATCTAATATAATGTATAAAGTATGAACCTAAATATTCATATATTATTATTCAGTTTTTCTTTTTAGTGTTCTAAAAATATTCATTATGAGAATTTATTTAAGATAAAATATAATTATAAAATAATTATATTAAAAAATAAATAAATTAATATATAAAATGAGTTAGATTAAAAATAATAATATAAATATTGATAGAGCTGTATTTTGTTATATTATTATTATTTTAAGTGAATAGGTGAAAATTTTTATTTTTTATTTATTTATTTTATTTTTAAGTTTATTTATTTAATTTTTATTTTTAATAAGTATTTTAATGTCACTAGTTTAAAAAACCGATTATTATTATTATTATTACTATTCATATTGAAAGAATTGCATGTCCTTTTCATATAAAAGTTTTTAAATAATTTTTTTTTAGTTCAAATCGGTGGGGACGTAAGCTTTCTCAACCTCTCATGTGAATTGCATGATTGCATCATTTCATGATCAGCATTATTTTATTTTTTTTGGTAAAATGAAATGACAAAATGTCTATATTAGACATATCCAATAATATAAAAATACCACATATATATATGTAAAAGAAGCTAGTAATCCCTGCAAAGGACCTTCAAAATAATATGTACTCGAACCAAAATCAACACAATAATCATCTTTTCTATATATATAAATGGAAAGAATCTCCTAAATTTTGTTTAGAGATTTTTAAATAATATAAACGAGTGAGTTTGCACTATTCATCCCTCTTATTTACGAATTAATAAGAGTAATTATTTCTTCATTGTTAAATTTTGGTGATGGCATTTCTTATGTCCTTAATCCAAACATATGCCAATCCAAGATAAATTTCATACAACTCAGTCATGATGTTCGATCACGAGCCCAAGTTAGCAACATAACCCCCAACCAAACCCCAATATAAGATTTTAGCAACCCACCAGCACATGCAATGCCTGTTGTGCATGATTTGCTAAAATCGGGGATTTTAAATTTTTGAATTCAATTAAACTTTTAGAAATTTAATTATTATAGAACATATTTTGATTTATTTGGAAAAAATATTTGTAGCGAATAGTCTTAATAATTTGATATAATATAATATAAAGATTAAAGATTCGATTCATATAAATATATATAAATTAATTTAAAAATTTAACTGTTTCAATTTGATTTTAAATATGAAAATTAATATATGTCCGATCACATTTCAATATATTTACACAAATTCGATTATTTTTTCGGATCTTTCCGTTTGGATCGGGCTTCCCGTGCTCAGCCTCAGATAAACAGAGAGGAAAATGCCAGGGACACATGTGTGGGCACTGAGCTAGTGTTCTCCTCATATAAAAGTGTCCCACATGTATTAAAACTACGCTTTCCTCTCTATTTCCCTCCTTCCGCCAACACATATACGCATACAAACAACTAATCTCACATCCTGTAAAACTAATAAAAATTCGCCAGAATATTCTACATGGACACCACTAGCCGGCCTTCTGAACCACCGCGCTCTCCAGCCATGCAAGGCGTCCGGCCCCACCCACTCCACCAAAAGCAAACTGTAGCCGTTGACGACCGTTCTCCATCACCCACTCCGAAAGCTTCGGATGCACTTCCTCTGCCACTGTACCTAACGAACGCAATTTTCTTCACTCTATTCTTCTCGGTGGCGTATTACCTCCTCCACCGGTGGCGCGACAAGATCCGCAACTCCACTCCCCTCCACATCGTTACCCTTTCTGAAATTGCCGCCATTGTCTCCCTCATTGCTTCCTTCATTTATCTCCTTGGATTCTTCGGCATCGATTTTGTGCAGTCATTCATTGCACGCGCCTCACATGATGCGTGGGACCTTGACGATGCGGATCCCAATTATCTCGTCAACGAAGATCACCGTCTCGTTACTTGCCCTCCCGCAAATATCGTTCCCATTACTGCCACACCTCCCAAATTGCTCTCTTTGAAACCTATAATCACACCTTTGGCCACGGAGGAAGACGAAAATATCGTCAAATCCGTTGTGAATGGAACGATTCCCTCCTATTCTCTGGAATCGAAGCTAGGGGATTGCAAAAGAGCGGCTACGATTCGACGTGAGGCTTTGCAAAGGACGACGGGAAGGTCGCTGGAGGGATTGCCACTAGAAGGATTTGATTACGAATCGATTCTAGGGCAGTGCTGTGAAATGCCAGTGGGGTATGTGCAGATTCCGGTTGGGATTGCGGGCCCTTTATTGCTAAACGGGCACGAGTACTATGTTCCGATGGCAACCACGGAGGGTTGTTTGGTGGCGAGCACCAACAGAGGTTGTAAGGCGATATACTTGTCAGGTGGGGCTGCCAGCGTATTGTTGAAGGATGGCATGACAAGAGCGCCCGTTGTTAGCTTTAACTCGGCGGCAAGAGCCGCGGAGTTGAAGTTTTTCTTGGAGAATCCTGACAATTTTGATACCTTGGCCGTCATTTTTAACAGGTTTCCTCTTTTATAGGATTTGGATTTCGTTAAAATACTTGTTCCATTAATGCTATTTTTAAAAAAAAAAAAATTGATGTTGATGGATATTTACACTTCTCACCAAGAAATTGAGTGGTGAGGATTTGGGGGAAGAAGAAAAGAAATAATGATGATAAAGAATTCAAAAATAAAAAGATCAGTGAGTGAAAATTGAGTTTTGATTGTTAATGATTGCAGGTCGAGTAGATTTGCAAGGATCCAAGGCGTTCAATGCTCTCTTGCTGGCAAGAATCTTTATATGAGATTCAGCTGTAGCACTGGCGATGCAATGGGGATGAACATGGTTTCCAAAGGTGTTCAAAACGTTCTTGAATTCCTTAAGGATGATTTCCCTGACATGCGTGTTATGGGCATCTCAGGTAAAGTCCTTCGTAAGTTTATGTCGCTGGTTAGTAAATAGTAAAGTTTCACTTCCATAAGTTCCTAGGAATTTTAGTCGAATGTTGCAATTCTGAAGGACACTTGTCTTATTAGTTGAGCCTTAAAAAGAATTTGTCCAAATCTATAAAAAAAATCTGTTCAATTCCCTCTTATGTAGAATTATAAATTTATAATTATTAACTTGATATTCATATTCAGAAATTTCCCCTTTTTTTGGTGTTGTTATCATCATCAGTTGTTACCATCTCAATCTTCATTTCATTGTATATAATATATTTTTCTGAACGAGTCTTCTATTGTGTTTAAGTTGATTAATTAATTTATTTTAAAGTTAGCTATGTCATTTAGGCATGCTAAAATCATAGCTTGCTTATTGTTTGAGGTCTCTTTTGTGTGGGAAATGCAAAGTCCTTTTTTGTCGTAGTTTTGGATTAAAATTTTTCATCTTTTCTTATGATTTTGAGGGCAACAATAAGCACAGTTCATACACTGTCTATTTTGGAACTCTGCTCTTAAATAGTTCTTTAATTTTCTGGATGCTGAATCCTTTTCCATGTGAAATTATCTGAGTAGGTGTCATCTTGGTTGCAAGATCTCTGTTTCATGGGATTTATGATTTAAGCTTTTCTTAATTGGCTAGGAAATTTTTGTTCGGACAAGAAATCTGCGGCTGTAAACTGGATTGAAGGACGGGGCAAATCAGTTGTTTGTGAGGCAATTATCAATGAAGAGGTGGTAAAGAAGGTGTTGAAGACCAATGTTGCTTCACTTGTGGAGCTCAACGTGCTTAAGAATCTTGCTGGTTCTGCTATTGCTGGTTCTCTTGGTGGGTTTAATGCCCATGCAGGCAACATTGTTTCTGCAATCTTTATTGCTACTGGCCAGGATCCGGCACAGAATGTTGAGAGTTCTCACTGCATTACCATGATGGAAGCTGTCAATGATGGAAAGGATCTCCACATTTCCGTGACCATGCCGTCCATTGAGGTTATTTAACTTAGACTTTTCAATGAATCGTGATTTCCTGTAGGTGTGTTATTATTCAATAATTTGTGTCTAATATGATTTGTTTCTGTGTCAGGTGGGTACAGTTGGAGGCGGAACTCAACTTCCATCTCAGTCTGCTTGTCTGAATTTGCTTGGGGTGAAGGGTGCAAGCAAAGAATCACCGGGATCAAACTCAAGACTCCTTTCTACCATAGTAGCTGGTTCGGTTTTGGCTGGTGAGCTCTCCCTGATGTCTGCCATTGCAGCTGGCCAGCTTGTCAGGAGTCACATGAAATACAACAGATCCAGCAAAGATGTATCATCATAAACTGCATCTTAGTGTAAAGAAAGTGGTTCCAGCAATTCAATGATAAGGATCTAGAAATAAGAAGTGGAGGAGACTGTGGGGGAGGGAGTTAGAGAAAGAGAGACAGACAGACAGAATTGGATAGTGAAAAAAATCAAAATGGCTGGTTCCCATGTGAGATTTTGTTTGTTTATCTTTCATAGCTGTAAAGTTGCTATTATATTGAAGGATGGTGTGGAAGTAGGGAATGAAGTATTGCTAATCATGCTTCGCCCTTTTCTATCCCTCTTCCATTCATGTGAGTAGTATGATAGCTTCTCCTCCCGATGACTATGAGCTCTAAGTGAAAGTTATCGGTATACCACCAAAAGTATTTGGTATATGTTGTGTCCTTCCTAGTTATCATGTTGAATTTCCTTTGTTCCATGTTTTTACCATTCTTTATGTTGGATAATTGTGTGCTCTGGTCCAAGTGGCTTGATGTTTGTTTTTCCTATTGTCTCTGTATTTGTACACTAGAATGAGACCGCCAAGTGCTAATTGATGATGCATTCTATTTTGAAATTGCCATGGCATGTAATTATTCAAATTGCTTTCAGCCTGTGCTCAGATATATATATATATATATATATATATATATATATATATATATATATATATATATATATATATATGTATGTATTTAATGACTAGCATTTTGATACTTTTAAATTTTTTTGGATGAACTGAATGCAATTTGCTGATATGAATTGCGGTGGAAATCGTCTTCTGAGTCGCTTTCATAGTCTCTTCCTCTATAACTCAAGGGGATCGTAAAGTGTTAGATTACTGTTAAAGTCGATAGTCGACACACCAACCATTATGATAATCTTCGGTAGGCCTTGCAGCTTGAATTTAAGTTGGAGCAGCTATTGCTTCATAACGTGTTGTTCCTTCCACCCTCGGGACTCGAGAGGGAGCAGAATCAAATCAATACATTAGGAGTTGTTTTTCATACAGAAGAACTTCACGTGCTCATCCACTGTCAATAACCAAAACGTGGCAACTCAAATTCAGTAGGGCCTGCCCATATCAACCTGTAACTGTGAACTTGAATTTCACCAGCTTGGACCATTCTGGCAAAAGTGGGGGGCGGGATACCCCTCAAATTTTCAAGAAGCCTCTTTGGATGGATAAGTTTCTATCTCATGATAAAAGTTTTCAACCAATAACCATATCGCAAGGAGGCGAATTCCATCCAAAACATTCTGTCTAGACAAAGCACTGGTGTGGGCACTTACAATGAGCTTTAGAGCTTTAGCCCAAAGGCTGAAGCCCTTGCCCAATAACTGAAATAAAAGCAAAATAAATAAGTCCCTATATTGGCCTATGTGAATCTCTTTCTAATTCAAAGCCCATTTCACGAGTAATTTCATTTTCCATATTTGAATAGTCTATTAAGTTTTTAATCTGGAAATTTTTGTTTAGAACTTTAATTTGAATTCTTAAGTCTTAACTAGGCTTAGGTTACAAAATTCTTTAGGCAGTTGGTTGTTGCTCCAGTGTAAAATGATTATAACCACTTTCTACGAATTACGACTGGGCTTGTAAATAACGCAATTTTACGACTAATGCAAAGATTATTTATTACTTGATCATATGTCGGTTTATTTGTGTTTTACTGGCCAAATGGGAAAAGTTGATTCATCAAAGCCCTTTTGCTTGATGTGAAAGTTGCTACACCCTAATCGAGAAAGCTCTAGAATCATTAATTTGCAATCATGTCGAGTGATTGGAGAAGAACTCTGGGAAATGTGAGGTCGTTTATAGGGAATTCGATGGGAGGTCTTAGAGGAGGAAGTAACCTAGCTTCCTGGGTAGTTGCAGGAACCCTAGCCTACTTTCTCTGGGTCAAGCCCTCCCAGGACCTCAAGCGAGAACAAGAGGTCAGTCCGATTTTTTTATTTTTTTTTTAAATTCAACTGCCGGTTTTCGATAATTTGATTATTTTAAGAGGCTCTAGTGTTCTTCCTATTTGCTTCGCAGGAAAGGGCAGCACTTGCAGCTGCAGATCCTTATCGATATATCGAGAAACGAAAGCCCATACCTGATCCGCAGGTGACGCTTAATGTCCTTAATTTCTATGTCCAATTACTTTGGCTTGTTTGCTTGGTTCTTTTTTTTCCTCCCTAAATGTTGTTGCGATTCGATTATAATGTGGAATTGGGTGAATTTTTTGCAGGAAACCGGATTGATATACGGCAACAAGAATAAAACAAAAAAATCTGTGGAATAATTTACTTGACATACTGTACTTGTAAGTTAATACTTTGGGTCTCTTATCAATATTACAATGTAATGGTAGTTCCATGTGTTTATACTCGCACTTAAAAAAATAAAAATGTCTTATTTTGAAAGACACCCATTTCTGGGCCTATTTTGACCATTTTGAGATTATTATTCTTGACTACATTTGTTTAGATACAGAATAAGAGAATTCCATTTCCTCAATTACATGTATATTTTTTGATATGGTATGATGACTAGTTGAGCAAAAGTGTTAAAGCTGTTGATTACTTTGATGCACTATAATTACATGCTTTTCTTTTTCTTGCTATATTTCTCATATCCTGAATCTTAATGCATCATAGAGCTTTAATGTGAGTTCATGCATGTAATTTGTTGTTGGATTGTTTTGTTCATGCATATTATTTCTGTTAACACCTGAAGCTGGATTAACACCTTCAAGTTGGACGAGAATCGTATGCAAGAATGCTATAATGCAATTTATTTTCCATACTCGAATCTTTGGGAGTCTGATATCTTATTCTCTGAAAGACACAATATGTATGTGTTCAAACATCTATTTTACCACATAGTTGTATGCAAGAATCTAGTGAGAGAGTATTCTCCCATCATGTGATGTGTGCAAACATCTGAACTCTAAAGAGATTTGGTGGATTTCCTCATTTCGATGCTACCTTGTGAGTTGTGAAAGGTGCATATATGTTTATTTTTGTGGGCTTCCTTTTCTTGTTTTTACAGTAACATCCTTAATGATTGTAATTTCAATTCGATATTGAAATGCAAAGCATTTCATATGGAAAGTAGTAGCAAACCATTGAACTCTCATCTGGTTTTGGCCTGGATAATAGCACCTTTGTTTTTTGTTGTTTAGGGAAAATTCCATATCTTGACATGCAGTTTTTGGTACTAGATTTTTTATTTTAGTGTAAGTTTCATGAGGAGCAATTATATGCCACAAGCTAATCACCTTATGGCATTAAGTTAACATTATCTTTTTATTTATTTATTTTTTTTAAGAGAATTTTGAGTCGTAGAAAGGCAAAAGCGAGGGCTATATGTTTGTTACATACAAGTACGTTTCCTGGTATATTTCTGAGATAGTATTTGAAAAATTTAGTGTTAAAGATCACCTAAGGCTCATTGGTAAGGAATAAGAATTATAGAGAATACCCGTGGTTGATTGCATCCAAACAATGGCATCAGTAGCATCGTTTTTTTTTTACTCCAAATAGGGTATGTTAGGATCCCTCTTGTTATTTTATTGGAGTTAGTGAAAAAATTTTGGGCTCTTTTAGAATATTTTTTTTGGGGAGGTGGTGAAGAATGGTGGGTGTTTTAGGAGTAAGGCTGTTATTTGTATATGGAGACAGTGGTGGCTGCAGGCCATGAGCACTTGGCATGCAAGATTCCTCATGACTTGTTAAGGAGTGCAGCAACTCCCTCTGATGTGTTTCACCATTTGTTGGGATGTAAGTTCTTGCTGCTGCTTTTATTGTAAATATTGATCCTTCATGCCTATAGATTGTAGTAGTTCTACAGTAGCCACTAAATTTTAAGTTCCTGGAAGCATGTTTGGTAGATTTTAATAGAGTTTATTGTTCCATTGTATTTTTATGTGATTATATTTCATTAGGTTTAATTGTATTCAATCTAACATGCGCTGAAGGGTTATTGGTTAACCATGGGCAATGGTGCAAATATTAGTGTTGTTAAAGGTGTGCCTAGGTGCAAGGCGCACCAAAGAACCTCAGGTTCCAGGACCCTTTGCGCCTTTAATAACACTGGCAAATACATTCAAAAGCCACTCAATCAAGTCAATTCCAATTAAAAAATCCAGATGACCTCGGGAATGTTCTTTTTTCTTTTTTTAAATGTGTCCTATATTGTGAGCGAATTCAATAATATTGTTGAATGCTCTTGACAGGGTACATTGTGTTCATGTGCATGTTCTGATATTATGACTCTGTTCTGTCTGTTTTCAGCATATGATGGGTGCGTCCAAACCTTGTGATTTATTAGCGCAGGAAACAGTTTAAATAAAAGAAGTTGGACTTCTGGTTTTATGCTCACTAATTGGTGACCAAATTGAAGAATCAGGCTTGCTGCAAGTTAAAGACAGTTATTTGGGGGTAAAATTATTACTTAGCTTTGAAATAAGGAGAAGCATTTGCTAACATATTGAGATTCATACTAGTTTTTTCCCACGGGCGTAAACATTAAATTCTTGTTTTCAATAATGTTTCGATCCATATTTTTTATAGTGCAGATGATAATTATTAGTTTGTTACCCAAAAAAAACTTTAATCCCATTAAATCAATCAGTCATTCAAATCAGATAAAAAATCAAGATATGCAAATATATAGTTTAAATAATAAGGAAATTGAATTTTTAATTTAATAAAATTTTAAATCATTATAATTCAAATCAACGTCAATATTAAATATATATATATAAATATATTATATTATGAAAAGGAATTTTTGATATATAAACAATTTAACATTTATTGATTAGTTTGACAGATCATAAAAAAATATTATGCGAAATTTAGATTGAAAAATAGCAGAAATGACTATTATTGTAAATAAATTATAATTAAAATATTTTTATGTTATAAATTAAAATTCAAGGATAATAATAAACATAAAATTAAATTAAGAAACAACGAGCGTAATTTCCCTTAAATCAATACATGTACAACCCCTGTATCAGAGATTTTTATATTATACCCTACAAGGCGCAGTGGGCTCCTCCATTGAAAGGACAAGATCACGTGGGGAAGTGGAATAATGAGAAGCTTGCACCAATTATTGGTTTAAGCCGTCCCAACCACTCAATTATCCAGGTGTAATCGAATCACGTGACTCAGTCTACATGGACTAGACACGTGAGCCATTTTAATCGACTCGGTATTTCCTAGTGTTTATCGACTGAAACGCTCTGCTTTTAATTTTGAGAAGAGTAGTTAAATTATTTCAGAAGACGGATCTTGAGTTTTGACATACTTTTTCTAATTGCTTTGCTTGACCTTTTTATTTCATATTTTCTTTTAATTTTCTATATTTGATAAAATTGGGTTGGGCGTTCTGGGCTTCTTATAGCAGGAGTAGCATCAACCTTATAATTAAATTGATCATTAATTGTTAATATTAGTTAACAAATGCGTAACGTAACTGCCCTCTAATTAATCAGGCTTTAAAGTTGAAGTTGAAGCAAATACAAGCACCATCATCACTCCACACTTGCTAAGTAGCTTTTGTTTTTTTTCAGAGGTTTGAGTTCATTCAAATTCTTTTCTAAACACATTAAAAATAAATACGATGATGAAGAATTTTTTTTAATATTAATTAAAAAATAATTTAATAATGCAAAACTCTTATAAAAAAAAAAAAAATACAAGAGCGATTCAAAATGAAAGAATCTTGTCCAGTCGATTGGATGGAAAATTGGATCATAAACGGTCCCACTTCAGACCACATTACCAATTTTAAGCTGACTGCGCGGGATGACTCCACTAATTAATAATTTATTTAATTTAATCAAAAGATATCTGCAACTTGCTTATGCTTTTTAATTTTTTAATTAGGGGCCATTTGTTGGTGCTCTCACTCCTTTTGTCAAGCTTAATTATTTTACCCACTTGTCCCAACTAATGTTTTTGGACGTATTGAATCGTGCGGCCCACTTAATTAATTGATCAAATAAGAAAATACTAATTTGCTTAAATCCTTTGTTAACTTTTGCACTGAATTTTAGTTTAGTATTATATATATATATATATATATATATATATTTATGGGTTGAGTTTAAATTTAAAAAATATTAATTTTTTTTTTAATTTATAATTTTCTTTATTAATTATAATTTATAACTGTGTCGCGATAATGTCTAAATTGTATATAGTTTATATATTATATCTTAATTAGCAATGGATGGATATAATAATTAAACAAAGGGTTTTAGGTAATAATAACATACTAGATCGCAAAAAGCAGCATTTTATAATTATGTTTTAGCTTGAGATTTGCAAGTTTTAACCATGAATATAACATTATGAATGTAACAAACATCATTTGATATGCATAAAGCAAACATGTGACATCCCATCAGCATTGACACTTGAATTCATATCATATTATTTTTCAATTTTTGTTGAGAGATAAATCTTTTTAATAATTCACAAAAGGTATTTAAAAACTAATTATTTTGAGACTAATTAAAACATCCAGATTATTTATTCATTAATATTTTATTATAAAGAAGTATATATTTTATCAAATAGTAGCATAAAACTATTAATAAAAAATTTATTAGCTCTATAAAAGCATGCAGTCCATATATAAATTAACTAATTAAGTTTATTTATTTTTATGTATAACAAGATGTATAACTAGAAATTAAAAAGTGTTTTGTTGTTCATAAAAACAGATGGATCCAGTGTTCATGGACCATGCAAAATACATATTCAACACGTTTCACAATCCAATTATCAAATTAGAATTTTAGAGTTAAATAATAAATTTTTTCATAATCATTTATTTGATTATAAGTTAAACATCCAATCATTTAAAAATACTGTTTGCTACAGTATTTTTAAATGATTAAAGATTTTGAATTCTTAAACTTAAGTATCTAAACACCCACATAATAAATTTTATTTTATTTTTCTTTTGTAACACTCAAGTTTATAGTGAGTATTTAAAAGGAGATGCTCTTGAATATATTAAAATGTCAAGTTATTCCTACGTCAGGTGATTCCATACTATGTATATGTAATTATTTTATCAACTGAGTTCTTAATATATAAAATTTCGATTAATTATGTAAACTAATTAATTAATTTATAGAATTGAAAATGACGATCAGTTTAATATTTTATTAAATTTGGTTGGCTAATAAACTATTAAACTATTAGTGTTAGCTATACTTCTTCAACAAACCTCAATTATATATATATATATATATATATATTTGAATATATAAATTATTGTATAGTCAACCTCACATAAAGTAATAACCTTTGAAATAAAATATAATAGTTGTATATATATACATGCACACCTGGTGTAGCTCAAAGAAAAATTTATTTATTTATTTATTTTAATTTCTAATTTCAAATTGAGAATAAATTAAATCTATGAATATATCCATCCAAGTGTAGATGATGTGGGCATGTTTTTATATTTAGATACTTTAGGGTAAATAAAACAATTAAATATTTAATTATTTTGTGCTGGGAATAGATGTTTCTAGTTTTTATTTTTTTATTCAAAACATGGAAAATTCTTACCTGCTGGCATATATAAGATGGCACGTCAGCCAATGCCATGCCGTTTTCCACCCACTTGTACCTGCGTGGACCCAACCAATCCAATCCCTCATAAAAATACACAATTGAATTGGATGCTGACATGGCTTTCATCAACCTTCCACTTCACCCAAATCCAGCTCCAGCTGTACGTATTGAAACTAAGGATTGAAAATTTTAGGTAATCACGGACTGCCCTGTGCTCCAAAAACTCCAAATTGGTAGTCAAGTAAAATTGGAAAATAAACAAGAAATTTCGAATGAGGACAGCAAATCAAGTGGATGTTATCAAATTGGATTTGAAATTCTATATATGATCGACTAAATTGACTTTGGCATCTTTTCTTTTTAATGGATGAGCAAAATTTTCTAAAAACGACTCAACAACTATGGCCTATGAGTCATGTCAGTAACTCGCGTTGCTGACATGTGATATGACTCGCCCCATGTTATTTATTTATATTATTGTTTTATATATGTGGATGGGGGGACTAACACTAACTGCATGGGGGCCAACAAACACGCTGCCTACTTGCCTTAGAAAGGACAGATTTGCAGCCGAAAATTGGCTCTTTTTCCTCCCCTTGTAATCGATAAATATACATTCGTTGGAGCAGGATCAATTATCAAAATATAGATATACATAAACATGCATATATTTATGACTTTTTCTATTTTTTTTTTTTTGTTAATCATTCAAATAATTACATTAAATTTTGATTAAATTTAAAATCGAAATAAATAGACCTATAAAAAAATAATGTCAAATTTTTAGTTAGTTGTTTATGATTTTATTTATCTATTTATGTATATCATAAGATTTATAGGATAAGGTTGACCAAGTACCTATGTTTCGACAGAATCCACGTGGTCTGACACCTCAACGCCTGCTCCAGTCTTGTTGACCGCCGTGACCTCTGTTTGCTCCTTTGCCACTTTTTCACTTATACACGTGTCAATGAATTCAATGCACATTGCCATTTGCCCTGGCCCAAGTTTCTTAAAGGTTCAGTAGGCTCGTGGGTCCGTATGATCAACGTCTCTCGTGATCGTGATGGTGATCAAAATTACTTGATCATCGAATCCACGTTCCCGATACTTCCGTTCAATTCCATTCCGTGTATATGTGGAATTTGATTCCATACTCCATACTCAGCTGTCGAGATGATGGGAGATTGTGTCTTCTGTTGATTCTTGTATTCCTGTGTTTCAAATTAAATTTAATTGATTACTCATCACTTAACACGAATCTAAATAGGTATTTAAACAAGGTTGAAGGTTGGTTGCATTAATGGTAGCTATATTCATAAGTGCTGCAATGTTATAAATATATGCACTAAAGTTTGTGTGTGTGCATATATGAATATCTATATTTTCCTGGAATTAATGGACTAAAGAAAATAAATAATTCTAATTAAACTATAGAATAGAAAAATTTTATACTATTTCTAGGTTTGCTTACTCAATATTTTTAAGGGCTTTATTATTATTATGCTATTGAGCAAGTAAAGACAAACATACTAATGGTTTTATCATGAGCAGCAAAAAATACAGAAGTTCATATATTCTTCTTTCTATAATTAAGGAACCTTTGGATGTTTGTTAATTATATACCCAGATATGATTGCCCTAACATATTTATAAGAATCAGTAAGTTAATTATTAATCAAGTAGTCCAGAGAGAGAGAGAGTTGCCCAACTCATAAAGTATATGACACCAGATCAGGCTACCCAAAGTATGGGTCTAATTGAAGAAAAGAAAAAGATGGTTCGAAACCAAGAAAAGAGACTTCGTTCCTATATGTAATCAAAAGTAAAGGAACAGTTGCTTTGCCCTAGTTTGTAATTTGCATCTCCTATATAATTACCCTCGTTGTTTATAAGGTATTTCTCAAAGCTAAGTCCATTATTACCATGCGGTTTTACTATCATGTATGAAGCGTAGAAAAGTTTATAATGTTACGCGTGTTAGGAGTGCGTGGGAAATTATCCTTCACAACAAAATTAAACATGTTGCTGTGCATTTTAGAATATTGTATTGTGCGGTTGGCTTAATTAATTAAACTATTGAATTGAATTGAATATTAAATTAAAAAAAAAAAAAAAGGAAAAACTTGTATGTACGCGCGATGCATGATCGTGGAATGAGCTGCAATATAAGGGTGAAAGTGGCCTTTGTCTTGGTAAATGCTTAATTGGATTCTTTATTTACTGCACGCTTTTCCACCAATTCCTCTTCAAAAAAAAAAAAAAAAAAAGTTGAAACCTCTGTCAAATCTGCCCATCCAAACAATAGTCCTATTATAATTAGGAAAATTCCTCTGCAATTCTTTCTTTCACTTTGTTCAGCTTAAATTGCATATACACACAGATGGACTAAGCTGCAATTACTTCATATAGAGATTTCAAGAAGACTATATTTAGATTATTTGCTGTAAGCTTGTTCAAAAGAAAGAATTGATAATTGGATCTCTCTCTTGCAATTGTATTACTATTAAACATTAAGTTAAAGGAAGAATCATCAGATCGGAAGAAAGATCGATAAAAAAAAAAAAAAAAATTACAAAGAGAAAACTGGCAAATAAGTGGTGGGAGAAAGTAGATGCGGCGATGGCAGGTTTTGAGCCAACACCAACAGCCACTGGTTCTCGCTATGTTTCCCAACTGCTGCATCTCCATAGACCTTCTATTCCAATCCAACTATCTCCTGATTCTAGCTCACCTCACTCCAAAGACCACACCGACACTGCCCCCACCAACTCTGCTAGTAATCGCCGCCCTCGTGGCCGCCCTCCTGGTTCTAAAAACAAGCCCAAGCCTCCAATTATTGTTACTCGTGATAGCCCCAATGCTCTCCGATCCCATGTGCTCGAGGTTTCTAATGGCAGTGATATCATGGAAACCGTATCCAATTATGCCAGGAAGAGAGGAAGAGGAGTCTGTGTGCTTAGTGGGAACGGCACCGTTGCCAATGTTACGTTGAGACAACCAGCTTCTCCTGCAGGGAGTGTAGTCACTTTGCACGGTCGCTTTGAGATTCTCTCTCTGTCTGGAACGGTGCTTCCTCCACCAGCTCCTCCCGGGGCGGGGGGATTGTCGATTTTTTTGTCTGGTGGACAGGGACAGGTTGTTGGAGGAAGTGTGGTAGGGCCCTTGGTTGCTTCAGGGCCGGTGGTTTTGATGGCTGCATCCTTTGCAAATGCTGTGTTTGAGCGTTTGCCCTTGGATGAGGAAGAAGCAAACGTTCAAGTTCAGTCCACGGCTTCACAGTCTTCAGGTGTGACTGGAGGCGGTGGGGCTGGACAGCTGGGTGATGGTGCTGGAGGGGGAGGAGGAAGCGGCAGCGGTGGGGCTTTCTTTAACATGGGAAGTTATCCGTTTTCAGGTGATTTGTTTGGATGGGGTAGTGGTGCAAGGCCTCCATTTTAGAAAGACAATAAATTAACAGCAGGAGAATCGATCGATCACATTTTGTATGATAAAACATAATATGGTATTGTGATAGCGACCTTTCTTCTCATAAATTCATTTGACGACTGATCGAAAAAGAAAGGATCTGTCTGATCAAGAAGATATATATTAATTCAAGGAGAGGCAGCTGCTGCTTATTGGGTCTACTTCTGATTTTGCAGACTTGTCAAGGTTAGTAACTTCAATATCATGTATAAAACCCTATATATTTAATTTCCTCGTTTAATTATATATTGCTACTAGTTATTTTATGGTTCTATATAGCTAGCTAGGGTTTTATATAATTACATTAAAATATAAATTATTTTGTGTTGCCATATTTCTTGGGCAGCACCTTATTATATATCATATGCTTTTGTTAATTTTGATTAATTGAATCCAAGAATGTTAATTGTGCCTCAACTTGTGAATTTCTATATATAATAATTTAAATATATGCAGTATGCATACATACTTGTAGTGGGATGTTTTCTATATATATAATAATTTATTATCATCAGATTAATTATTTAGTATTTTATACAAAAAAAAAAAATGTATTGCTAGCTTTTATTTATTGATTGATTGATTGATTATAATTAGTTATAATTATAATTATTCTCCTACACCCTCCATTATTTTTAGGCATCTCCTCCAAACTGCAGTTATATATAGTATAATTTGTGTGTTTGCATGTGGACATGTCTTCCTTTTAAATTTTAATTTAATAATCTCATTTTCTAGTTACTCATCTAAGAAAAAGCATTGTGAAGAACCTTAAAAAGCCTCTTCTTCTTTTACAGCAAAAAAGCAGAGAAAGAAAACCCTAGCTAGCTACATCTGAACTTGCAGAACAATGGATCTCTCTTTTTCTTTATATATATATATATATATATTTTGGCAAAAGGGAATTCTTTTTCTTTATATTATTCATGTCCTGCATGCACAACTTACAGTTTTCTGACCCAGCTAGCGTTACAGCAGTAGAAACTAGTCAAAGAAACTTCTCTTGTCAGTTACATATTACAATTAAAATATAGTGTCTGGTTTAATTTGAGACATGGGAAGGAATTAAAAACCCATTTCCCAACATTAACATATAATATGATTTTGAAACTTGAAAGAGGGAAAGTAAAATGTTTTTATTATGGAATTTAGTCTGTCTAAATTTTGATTTTTTTGTAAATGCATTTATTATAAAACCAATTAATCTATATTACAATACAATAAATGAAATGCAAATTTCAAAACCCAGTGGCATTAATTAATTTCCATTTTCTGCCTTGTTGTTTTGTTGCAAACAATGTTGTGGTCCAATTTGGATTTTTGTTATATTTGATGTCTCATTTCATGTCTAATGCATTTTTATGTACGCGATATTACCTTTTTTTAAAATATTTTGACAATCAATATTTTTTTATTAATAATATGATATACAAATATAAAACACTGGCAAAAAATCCGAATTAATTGTAGTCATATTCATATGTTGTTGCTTTTCTTACATATCATAATTATTTAATTAAAGATCTCGTTGAGTACATCAAAAATCTTATGTTGTTTCAGGTGTTCAAGTTATGGTTTTTGCTGATTGCCATTTGTTTCTCTAACCTCACACACCTTTTAAACACATTTATTCATCTTAAGTTTCCACTTGAATATATATGATAATTATATTTGTTCTTTCATTTAAGTAACTTACATCAAGATTTCTTTTTATTTTTGATGAATTTCGGAACAATTTTTCCAAATACTTAATCACTGAATTACTTTTTCAATATAGAAAATACTACAAAGGATGAAATTATTATCAGGATAATATTAATTATGCGAGGATATATTTGACTAAATATATTTAACCATTATACATTTCTTTTTTAATCTGAGCGTAATCATGGGACTAAGGAGAATCTTGGTTCTCCAACTCTAAAAAAAAATTATTTATAATTTATAACATTAAAATTACTTTATTCATATAGTAATAAAAGTTATTTAACTAAAAAAATATTTTAATTAACAATTTAATTAATTATTATTATTTAAATAAATATTGATTATATTGCAAATAATAAATATTGTTTGATAAAAAATATAAAACTTCAACAAAACTTAACTCATTTACTTTTATCTTATTAATACATAGGGGGTGTTTGGATGTAAACCGAATTTTAGAAAACAGAATTTTAAAAGCGTCCTTTCAAAATAAATTGACATGTCTAGTTTAAATTTTTTATATTTTTAAATTTCAAAATGCCGTTTTGAATTAATTTGTCAAACACTTTAAAATCTCGTTTAACATTTTTTAAATTTCAAACTGACATTTGATGTCTATTTTAAGGACATCCAAACACCCTCATAGTTAATTTTAAAGCCCAAAGTTCAACACCATAAATTGTCATTTCTTTTAAAATTGTAATTTTTTTATCAAAACTTAACTTGTTATTTCTAAAAAAATTTTGCCTTCCTCTTTTTCTCAAGTTTTCGAGATTATTTTTTAAACTATCATTTGCCATATAATATTTGTAAGTATTTTTTTTATTTTTATTTTTTTGTCTTAATTTTTTTTTCTTCATTTTTGTGTTTTTGAGATATTCTCTGGCTAATATATTTAAAATATTTAAAGTTATATAATTAAGATTTCTTCTGCAATTCAATTTGAGTTATGAACTAAAAAAAAAAACTCAATTTATGTGGCTAAAATTTATTCCATATGCATTACATTGCTAATTTTATAAAAATACACTATAGGGAAAGAAACTCACTAGAAATTTCATTGTTTTATCAGAAAATTTTGATGAATTTTAAATTTTTTAATAACCTAATAGAGATTAAAATAATAACTTTTTTTCTTTTTTCTGAAATTTATTTGCTTTAATGATGTTTTAATTAGGGGATTCCTACAAATTTTGTGAGGAATTATGAATTATTTATCAAGTCTAATAATCTTTAAGGTTTCTACAGGCTTAAACATGGAAAATATAGTTGTTAAAGAATGGTGATGATGATTTTACCAAAAAAATAAATAAAGAATGGTGATAATGAAATTTGGCTATAAAAGATATATAAAATACTTGCTTCAGAAAGTTTCTACTAACTTAACTTTGGTTCCCTTAATAAAATTTTATAATTCTGCCCCCTGTTTCTAACTATTGTTGTGTGGTTTTCATAGTTTTTCTTTAAAAGGTAGAATCATACACTAATTGAGCATAATGACAATACGAATTAAAAAAATCATCTGATTAAACTACATTTAATTATGTTGTGCCAAATTTCTCATATCATTATTCCTTATTTCCTCCCTGGAAAGTCTCTGATCTGAACCAACAATATCATTGCTCAAAATGGTGGATTAGATTATAAGTGAATGAGTAAGTTGTCTTTTACCTCCTGGAATATTATGTTATTAATGTCATTTAACTTGCAGTGTTTTTGAATATATGAACAAAATTTTGGCTAACTGATAAATCTTGTATTTATAGATATATGAGATCTATCTAAAATTGTATATGAAAACTGGATCTCACATGAATAAAAGTTAGGATGCATTTGCACTTAATCTCAAGAGTAAATCCATAAGCTTTATCATTTAATTATGTATTTTTAATCACTGTGAACTAAGTAATTATATATTTATAAGGTACTGTGGTAGGCATAAAATGAAGCTCATAAAATTTAGCCCTTTCCAAGTTTTATTAATAAATTAAATTTAGTGTGTTGTTTATTAAACTAACAATTTAATCCAACGACAAGTTCACAATTAGTTCATATATATAGATTTTTTTTTTTCTTTTGATTTTTAGAGAAAAAGTATAAATATCAAATCCATCATCTCCCACTTAATATTATACTTTTCATACTAAATGCATAGACAATCTACTATGCTATCATATGTAAATCCAACCATTGTATTGTAATCTAGTATAGCACCCACTTGATATCTGGGCAATATAAATGTATTTTTTTTACTTCAATTGTTATTATCACAAGTTCACAACTAAAGGCAAATCTCAGCCAATGCCCCTTCTACAAAACCATTATCATAAAAAAATCCATGTACATCGATCCTCAAATTTTTCAAATGGTATGTAAAAAAATATTCAAAATTAACGTTATAATTTGTAATTGAATCGATAAGAAACAATACATGTTTTTTAATTAACTTCAGAATTTAATTAGTGTGTGTTAATATTTTTAGATCGTTAATAAGGCATTGTAAATTCTATTATTGCTATATGATGATGTGAAACGCTAAAATTAAATAAACTATTGATATGCAACGACATTATTAAAAAGTAAATAAAGAAAAAACTAACATAATCTGACCACAGCATGTACATATTTAAAATTATAGTTTTGATTGGATGCAACAAAGGAAAAATGTCTAAGAGCAAAAGGAAATTGAAACCATTAAACAAATGGCTGCAAATAATACAACTAGTTGGTTATATAAAAGAATTGAATGCTCATAAGGACATGAGGGCATATTAATTTCCCCTAAAGGGAGTTATGATCAATCACAATCACAATCACACATGAGCAGAAATAGCAGACCTTTTGATAAATTCTAAGCAATCATTAATGGCATCTGAATAAAATGAGACGGAAGAGGAGGAAGAAACATAAGTTGTTGGACCACCAATATTGCTGTCTTTATCTAACACCATCCTAATTCCTTTAAGATTACCAATGCTGCTACTTGTACATTTTTTGAGCAATTTGATGGCTTTGTCCCTTGAAAACTTCCACTTGCAAAAACATTTACTCTACCGTAAAAATCTCAGGCGAATCCAGTGAACGGAAATGCACCTTGTTTTCAACCAGAAACCTTTCCACCGATATTTTCTCTGCCTGTTCATGTGCTGTACTTCCTTCTGCTTAAATCCAATTTTTATTTGACTTCTTTATAATGTCACTAATTTATTTGTGTGAGTGCGAGACTAATGAGTTGTAATGAGGTGGTGGGTTACCATAAATTGGGGATTGGGATATCCACAGGATTTTCCTTTTCTTATTTTATTTATTTATTATTGGCTTATTGCCTGGTTTTGCAATCATGTCAGGCCTTGATTAGTTGGACAGGGAAGAAGAAGTCAAAACACTTTTGCTTACCATGGGTTTATCTGAAATAACCTGAATGATATTGTTAGTTTACAATCTTTGTATGATCCATACCCAAAGGACAATTCATGTGTTCAAGGTTGTTAAATATAATTTCTTGGTCAAAATAATTTTTTTTTTCATGCTGCCGGCAATTATGAAGATATGACGGAGAGTCTCACCAGCCATGTCAACATCCTTTTCTTATATTCATCACAAAATCTTTCATGATTCATTAAGTCCAGTTAATAATAGACTGAAAAGCCCTTTCAATCAGTTGAAGACTACCATTACATGGACTTATTTTTACGGGGTCATTAATCTGAAAGGATGGATTAAGAGTTTGCAACTCAATACATGAGCCTAGAACTATTCATGGCCGGCGTTACATTTCAGCTAATGAAAAATACAGTATCCAATACTAAAATACTGTATCAAGACAGCAAAAGACGCTATCACAATTTGTACCAACGCAACTGGATCATCTCTTACCAGCTGCTGTTAGTGTTTACAGGTAAGCCATGAACTAATCAGAAGTCCTCGCCACCAGATTGATTTTAACCTGAGCACAAAGATCCAGGAAAAATCCAGAGGGGCCATCCTAATACAAAGAAACAGGACATATCTTCGGAAACTAAATTGTAAATTGCACATAAGATGAGTTGCTTCTACAAGTTTAAACTATTTAACAAAACTAAGAAACAAATGTCTCAACAGTGCCCTATTGCTATTTTGACCGGCATTCCTTGGTCTCTCCCAAAGATTTTAAATGTTACCCATGAAGCCGTTGATGTGCTCTTAAAAATAAGTCAAGCTGATCCTTGCTCGAAAGGGACGCGAACATAGAGTCGGCCATGAAGGCTAACAACAGCAGATGTCTGAAGTGGATCGATTCTTGAAGGTAAGCTTATGACCTGACCACCACATCCAAACAAGGTATTTCAAAAGGTTTTTGAAGGTCTCACAGACAAGAAATACAGGTTCAAGGCAACAACCCAACATAAACCTTGTTCCCTTATTTTTTTTTTATTTTTTGAGAGGAGAGCCATTAATTTAATTGACATTGTAACGAGAAGATTGTGTATCCCCACGACACATTATTGCTTGAATAAGATAAAGGCCCTCTAAGAAGATGTGGCAAAGAAGAAATGATTAAATTTGGCAACCAGATGGAATGCCTAGCAGGGCAAAGCAATTATTTTTTGCATAACAGCCAAATCCAGTGCCAATACCAGTACAGGTACTCTTGATTTCTTCAATAAAATTGAGAGTAAATCAAGTGTCCCCATCCCAGGCATTCTGTCTCTCTCCCCTCTTTCTACCAGGGAAAATCAAAGAAATACCTTCTTGAAGGGTGTTATACCCCAAGGATTGTCAAGCTGCTCTGGTTGACCTGTTATAACCAGGCGTCCAGCAGGATCTGATTGAACTCGCACCTGAATTCACCAAAAGGTAAGGCTGACTACAACATTTATAGGCTTAATACAGTCATTACTTGTTATGAAAATAACAATTTTTAAGCTTTAAAAAACAAACACACATCCTTGAGCACTTGATGCAACTACAAGGTGGCTTCACAGTACCAGTAAGAATGAGCTTAGAGAATAAGAAACAATGATAAAGATATATTATTCACACCATTTCAAACTTAGATCAATATGTCTGCCAGTGCTTATGCACCAAAAAATAAATAAATTACAGGTAGACATGCATTTTCTACTTAGTCCTCCTATAGGGATGCCCTTCATGAAGTACAACCTCAAAATGAAAATTAAGTCAATCAAAAATATCTACAGAAAAGAAAAGGCAAAGAAGTTGGCCTTCCTTTTCACTGAATAAGCTGCCAAAGCTCACTATAAGGCACCATCAAGAAGGATCGCCAGCATAGGTTTCCTGTTTAATTATATAAAGAGCTAGAACTTACAATGAGGACAGTTGTTAGAAACACACTTAATAATGCAATCATAAAAGCATATGATGCACATTCAGACTAGCTGCATGAGTCATCTCTCTCTAAATATTTTCTTCTGGATCCTCAGCCTTATTGTTAAGTTTTAAGAGTGTTTTTCTGAATAATTCACCATGATATATCTGATCCGTGCATAATATCATGAAAATTGGATACAAATTTTTGACTATTACTTAGTATGGATAATAGGTCTGAAAAGATATCTAAAGATATAGCAGGTCAAAGTGCACAGCACATACACAATCAGTAAATCTCACAAGGCACAAGACCAGACATCATCACACCAGCCTTTTCTGTTAATACAGGATAATAAATTTATGCTAATGCCCTCTGGAAGAATTGGCTACTACATATAGATCAAGGAGATTAGTGTAAGAACAAGCGACAAACATCTAAAAAGTGAAATTATCAAGAGAAGTGCTCACTTCCTCTCGCAAAAGCCCAGGGACTAAAGCATACACCTCAAAGCAATCTTTCTGCATGTGGGAACAGTGTAACTTGTCAGTACTCCCAGCAGATAGAACTTGAAAATTAATCCCACATACATTCATTAAGTCTCAGGATAAGGAGAGTTTAGAAGGAAACATCAGACACTTACGGATTCCCGCACATTGATCTTCACCCAGTCAGCAGGGGGTCCAACATCAACAATTTCCATATCCAGTCTACCATGAATTAAAAAAAAAAAAAACAAAGATATTTAGACTTGCTTGATAAGGAACATAAAAGAAAACCCAGTATAGCATGTCTAGTTTTTCAATTATGGGTACTCAGGTTCCTCTTCCAAAACACCCATGCAGAGCTATAGAGATGCAGATTTGTTGATTGAGTGAACAACAGGTGATTTAACCCTTCTAGAACTGAATCAATTAACAAATCCAGTGGCTATTTTTCTTTTATGCCCTGGACAAGAAGAGGTAAAACTGGGGATGTGTTTTACCAATGTTCATACTCTTTATAGAGGATTTTATAAAGCTCAAGAATAATGAAAAGAGCATGTTCCTTCATCTAAAATAATAACAAGAACATAAAGAGATAGCTATGAAGAACTCATAATTTGTTAGCTACCAAAATTTACATAATGATTCTTATTTTTTGAAAGAAGACAACGTTGAATGGCTACTACATTGAAGATGACTTCATATAAAATAACAACATTATTCATAAAAAGTTCCAATAAATACTTGTACACAACATAGAATTGTCCGACTAATAAACAATTTAAACAAAGTGCAGAGACAAATTAAAAGAAAATGTAAAGATTTTGAGGGGAGTGATCAGAAATCTTAACTCTTTATCTGTTTCAATAATTGCAGTTTTCTCAGAATGCTCCAGATTAGTCTTCTGTTTATGCAGACCTAAATCGACAAACATAAATAGAATAAGAATGTAAGCAAGCATCAAATATTCTTTGGCTGAAAAGACTTCCATTTATAGGGAGTATACCAATGCTTTTGAGGGGCTTTTCACGCCTTGGTGCAGAATTGAGGCTCTTCTCCTGTTTAAAAACAAAAACAAGAAAAACATTGTTGTACCTCACAGAACATCACATGAAAATTTTCACACATAAAAGACACAATAATACCAATATTTAGGTTTTAAGTTAGAACAAACCTTAATAATTGGCTCACTAACCTCACCATATCCAAGAAAACGTTGAGCATGCCAACCCTGCATAGCACGAGCAGCAGCATCCCTTCTTGCCCTACCAGATCCTGATGCTTGGTAGCCGCTTGCCTGAACATGAAACTCAGGGAAGTGGGTGAGAGAGAGATGGACATTATAAATCATAAAACAAATAAAAAACCAAAAGATAAGGGATTATTAGAATTTACTAAGCTAAAAAACCTTGTTCGCAACTACTTAGTTCACAAGTATAAGCATACAAAAGTTCACTGACCTCATAAGTAGAACTCAGTTTGTATTTGCACCAGCCAACAACACCAGGAATATAGTTTCCAAAAAGTTGATGCCATGCCATAGTAAACGTTAACATTTTTTTACCATTCTAGAAATTGCTTTCCTCTTCATGTAAGCCTATTGGTTTTCATGCAGCACAATCTCTATCATCCATTTAATGTATTACTAAATTTTAACATTTAAATAACTAATTTTGAGACCTAAAATCACTAAACCATCTATGCCTGTGATTTATGCTTCAACGCCTAAAACCCAAAATAAATCAAGCTAAAGAACAATTCATTTTTTAAAAGTCAGGAACCCAAGACAAGCTCTTATCCATATTCGTCTGAACTGTTCCCTACAGACAGACAGCTTTTATTTGATTCTGGATGCTAAGCAAATTCTTGAACCCAACCCAACCTGGTTCTCAATACTGCCCCCTGGCACATACTAATCACACAGGCATAGTTGCAGCATTCAGTTACCTAACAGTTAAAACTTTTCCACGTGCTATGGAACAATTATATCAAGAAGGAATGAAACAGTACCTCCTTTTCAACACTAACAGGCTGATGCAGGGGTGAACCAGGGAGTTGAAGCTCACCATTTTGCCTCTTATGCTTTTCATATTCCAAAAGGGCCTGTAGCAACTGAAGAGATCAGGCATAGAGGATACGAAAACATCATGCAAACAAATGAGGAAAGGCTTTGATGAACATGATGGCCAAAAAGTATTTGTATTATATCAAGTTGAGGAACACATTTAAGGCAAACAAATATCAGCCTTATTTTTATTGCATTCAAATGTCAAATGAGGAGATACAATCTCAATTCCACCCTTGAAAAAGATAAACACAGAAAGCACAGAAAGTTCCATCTCTACATCAATTTCAAAAAGGGAGTCAATTTTCTCCCCCTTTCTCTCTACGAGTTCCAACTGAGGGAGGGGAAGGAGATGGCTTAACAATTTAACAAACTAAATCCATTCAACACAGTAGTGATTAGTCATACTTCAATTGGATCTCCAAAATTGAGCATTCTACCAACTGAAAATGCATTACCTTCTCATAGAAAATGCGGAACGTCCAAGAAACTGTTGTGCAAGTCCTGTATAAGAGAGAGAAAGAGCGGAACAGAGTTCAATAAACTAAAATATTGGTTATAGGAAGAAGCATATTTTCCAACTACTAATATCAAATATAAATTATGTTACAAGGTCAACTATTTGTGGTTTACAACCAGAAATTTTAAACTGTAGACCAGAAGAAAAAAAAAATGACAATATCTGCAATCTAAAAACCAAATATCATAAAGAATGCAACTAAAAATAGATGAACAACCCCATTCCAAATCCATATATATTACAAGATTGTTTGAAAATATATTCTTGCTACTCCTTACTTAGGGGGATGGAAAGACTCTCCTACTTGCCGCCACAACTTGGATGCAGTAACCTACAGATATGAGGGTAATAAAAGCAGTTTGTCATATGCTAATAATAATAAATATCTTCAAATTCATGCAACTACATTGTTGAAGTTCAAAATAATTTGATCGCAGCAGATGAGCATATTCAGCCAAAAATTGAGAAGGGATATATGCATACCACTTCATAGCCACCCAGTCTAATAACAGCTCTCCATAATCTAATTCAGGTGGAAAAACAACATAAAGATTAGCTAAAACCTAGAACCAGGCACGGATGCATTAAAACTACTATCACATGAAACTTACTTCAGGCAGTTTAATGGCTCTCCATAAAATTTTGGGGGCTTAAATTCCAGCGCATTGTCCCTGCAGAAAGTTTCCAGCTCCCTCATGAATGCTGCTCTTTCCTCTGGGGTCCCTGCTTCATCAGCCTCCCCCATCTGCAATTCAAACAGTACATAAATTTATTGAAATAAACGTCACTTCCAAGATCCACTATAACTCCCTGAATGGGTTTTATGCTTTTACTAAATTACCTCGACATCAGTCCACACACTCTTGGACTTTGTCACACTCTCATGCTTTGGTCTATGAGTCGTATACTTTCTGAGAGGAGTTGTGGCAGTTTCCAGCAGGTTATGAACAGGGGTATCGTCTCCATCATTCTTTTCCAGCACTTTATTACTACTAGCATCATTCACATTGACTTTGGGAGTAGTTCTGTTATCGGGGACAACTTCATTATCGCTCATATGGACATCACTTGGCAATGCATCAGTTTGATCCTGAGCATATGTTTTCCCATTTTCACTGGTATTTTGAATCTGGGGACGGTCATCAGATACTTCCCCCTCCCGAACACTGGCATCAACAAGATTGATATCGGAGACACCCGCCAAATCTTGAATAGGAATTTCAGTATCTTCCATTCTGTGTTATAGACATCATGCAATAACATTAAAGCAAACACTATATTATTAAGAGCTCCGTAAAAAGAAATAAAATACGAGCATCATTCATAAGAAACCAAAGTAGGAAAGCTAGATAAAATAAATTTTTTTAAGAAAAAAAAAAAAGTTACCTTTTAAAGAAGAAATAATTCCCAAAGGAGGAAGAGGAAAAAAAAAAAAATAAATAAATAAAAAGGTTGTTTCAAGAATTAGATGCTCTCCCTATAAACAAAAACCCTAAAAGTTACGGAAAAAACAGTTTTTTTTAGCATATAATTATTTGCTCTCCTTTCAAAGAAAAAGGAAAAACTTTAAATTTAAAATTTTGAAAAAGGGAAAAAACAAATTCACAGTACCAAAATGTTATGGAATTCTTAATTAAAAATAAAAGGAAAGATAAATGGGTGGTAAAAATGTAATAAAAGCTTGCCTGTGAAAGAGAGAGCTCGGTGTTGAAGAAAACGAAAGAGAAGAGAGCTGGAACAGCGTCGTCTTAGGGTTTGAGTTGGTAAAGAGCTTGGACAATGCAACTAACGCAGAAAGGTCAGGGAGGGATATAAAGAGAGCTGCAAAATCTAGCAATTGTTATCCAGCAGCAAACATAGAAAGCAGCGTTCATGGCAGGTACAGGTGGATTAGCAAAAGCTTTTTAAAACAAAACAGAAAAATTAAAAGAAAAAATCCTTTATTAAAACGCCCGCGGTGGCGGTGGCGGTGGCGGTGGTGAGATAGATAATAAGGACAAAAAACTGGTAGAGCAAACTCACGGCGGAGTGAGAGCCTCTCTCTTTGTTTTCCCGACTTCTAATTGATGTTTGACCCCACACAGCTATACACCTGGACCATTTATTTATTTTAGGTACCGTTTTTATTTATCGTATTATCATGGATGTTCGAAATTACTAAATTGCCCTTCTCTCTCTTATTAGATGAGACAATTTGGCCGATCGGACTACCAACCTCAATTTATAAAAAAGAGAATTACCAACATATGCAATTTATATTAACAAAAAATATTACTGTCTCGTTTACAAAATGAGAGGAAAATAGACTTACAATGGCACATAATTTTACTTTATTCCTTAAAAAATTTCATCTCAAGGATGATTTCTATATAATTTATATAATATGTTGAATGTGTTAGATTTATTAGCTCATTTGCATAAATAAATTGAAATCGCATCAATTATTAACCAATCGAAGTAATTAAATTATATTTATCTTTTTAATTTTTTTTTTAAATTCAAAATATATTATTGATTATTAAAATGCAATAATAAAATATTCATAAAATTATGAACTATTTATTATTTTAAATTATCGTATTAATTCATAATTCAAAATAGTTGTGGATGTAATTTGTATATATTGTAATTTTAAAGCTTAGGGGAGAAAGTTAATAAAATTCTACCACCTAATTAAATTGATTAAATTTCAAATGCAATTTGATTAGGTAAGTTTAAAAAAAAAATTAATTATAAACATATTTAATTAAAATAAAAATTAAATTCAACTCAATTAGTGAATTCATAGAAAATATCACCATTTTTTTCCTTTTTAAAATATAAGATTTGTAAATCGGACATAAAAATCAGTTGTCTTATCTTGCCCATTTGCTACTAAATATTGGGAGTCTATTGCTCTTGGTGGTTTGGTAAGTGCTTATAATAATTTTAAAGATTGGTTATGGGGAATTATGAGGTTGGTTGATTAGGAGATCATGAATTGATATTCATGATTTGTTGAGCGCTTTGGAAGAAAATAAATAATTTGATTTGGAATGGTATTTATATGACATAAGATGAGATTATTTAACTAGCTAATTAAACTATTAAGGAATGAATAATAAGTTAAATCTCTAAACATTTGAATTTAAATAATACGCCTTTTATAAATATGATTGTGATCTCATGGACAAAAGCACAAAAAAGGTGGTTAAAATTGAATGTGGATATCGTTGTTGCTAATATTGCAGGGAAGGTGAGTTTGGATCTGATTTTTCGTAATTACATAGGATAGTTTCTAATTGCTAGGTCAGTTGTTCTAGATAGCACGAGTAATCCTTTTCTTGCAGAAGCAATGGGGTAAGGGAGGCGCTCAACTGGATTAAGACCAAAGGGTGGAATAGAGTTATTGTAGAGATGGATTCCTTATTGGTCTATCTAGCTCTCCAAGACAAATCCAACTATGGAATAAAGTTATTGTAGAGATAGATTTCTTGTTGGTCTGTCTAGTTATCCAAGACAAATCCAACCATGCAAATGAACGGTGGGTTAGTAATAGAAGATTGTTTAGCTTTTATTAATGATTTTAATGAAATTTTATTTTCAATAGTTAAGAGACCTGCAATCATGTGTTAGCTCAATAAGCTTTTTATATATCAAATGTTATGGAATATAACCTCTTTTCTTATTTTATATATAATAAAAGGTAAATTATATTAGAAATTATTATAGCATGACTTGGGTAATTCGCTCAACATTTATATTTATATGGAGACATTTTATTAATTTATTTTTTTTATATTATTATATTTTTGTAAGTTTTAATTAAAAATTATATAATAAATATGTATAATATGATTTTATTATTTTTTAATGGATTCATATATAATATACTCGGAAATATATATATTTTTTATATAAACATTCAAAATTCTGCAAAAATAATATTTAAAATTTAAGAAATAATAATAATTGATATATATTAAGCAAAAATATTTTAAAAAATATAAATTAAATAAAAAAAATTTAAATTTAACGTAAGGCACAGGCCAACAACTAATTCATTTATAAAATAAATAAATAAATAAAGTAATGAAAGGGCCAGTCTCCAGTCCTTTATTCAAGTTGGTAAAGGTTTGAAGCAGCAAAGGCTCCATTGGGCCAGCAGGGCCCAACCTATAAATTAGATGACGTGTTATGTTATGTTTTTCAGTGGGAAATACGAACTTCAACTTGTAAAAGATCCAAAACACGATTGAAAAAGGATTTCCCGTTAGGGTTTGTGAAGAGCTTGTTGTTGTTGTTGTTCATCAAGAACCTTCTCTTCAGTGCCATAATTATTGCGAGGCTTAAGCCTTAAGGTATGATTTTATCAAGATTTCTATTAATTTTGATATTTTCCTTTTGTGTTTGGGTCTATAAATGAAATTATTGAAGCCTTGGTATTAAATTTGAATCAGGTCCAATATAAGCTCTACAGCTTATAGTTGCAACGCGTAAGGTTTTGGGGAAATTGAAGTGAATTGCTTCACTTCCAGTATTTATACATGCGGAATAAAAAATGTTAATGTGAATTGAAAAACTAGGTGTTCTGGGATTTCAGAGCATCTTATCAGTAATATAATATTACCTGTTTATTTGTCTGTTGACCAGCAAAACAGTAAGCAATGGAGGATGTAAAACATAAATCTAGGAAGAAAGATTTGGAAAGGAAGGAGGAGGATTCGAAGAGGAGACACCGTGACAGAGAAAGGGAGTGCGATAAGGATAAGGAGAGGAATGGAGAGAGGCACCGGGATAGAGACAGAGACAAGAGGGACCGTGAAAGCCGATGTTCTGAAAGAGAGAAGAGTATGGATTCTGATGACAAACATGATAGAGAGAAGGATAAGGATAGGGATAAGCATAGGGACAGGGACAAAGATAGAAGGAGCCGAGACAATGAAAGAGAACGAGCCAAGGATAGGAAGAGAGATAGAGACAGGGAAGACCGTGGTAGAGACAGAGACAGTGAGAGGGATAGAGAGAGAGAGGAGAAAAGGGAGAGGACAAGAGAGAAAGAAAGGGAGAGGGAAAGAGACAGAGATAGAGATAAGAGGGAACGTGACAGAGAAGAGCGTGAAAGGGAGAGGGATAAAGAGAGGGAGGAACGAGAGAGGGAGAAAGACAGGGAAAGGGAGAGGAAGGAGAGAGAAAGTGAAAAGGAGAGAGAAAGGGAGAGGAGGATAAGGGAAAAGGAGAAGCGTCAAGAAGTTAGCAGTGATGATGATACCAGGGAGCATGATAGGAAGCGACGTAGGAGAGATGATGATGACTACAGGGAGAGAGCACGTGAGCAGAGCAGTAGCAGGTCAAACTGGCACAGGGATGAGAGCGAGGGGAGCCCAAGAAAGAAGAGTGGTGACGATGACTCTGATAAGAAACAGAAGAAAACACGAGAGGAGGAATTAGAGGATGAACAGAAGAGATTGGATGAGGAAATGGAGAAGAGAAGAAGGAGAGTTCAGGAGTGGCAAGAGTTAAGGAGGAAAAAGGAAGAATCTGAGAGGGAAAAGCACGGAGAAGCAACAAATATTGATGAACCCAAGAAAGGTAAAACTTGGACCCTGGAAGGAGAATCTGATGATGAAGAAGCACCTCCCACAGGGAAATCAGAGACGGACATGGACCTGGATGAAAATGCAATGCCCGATAAAGAAATTGGAGATGCAATGGTTGTAGATTCTGAAAATGGGACAACTTTTTCAGAGAATGGGGGTGGTGGTGTTACTGGGGATGAGGAAATTGATCCATTGGATGCTTTCATGAATTCTATGGTCTTACCTGAAGTTGACAAGCTAAACAATGCAGTGATTACTCAAACAGTTGATGATAGTAAAGTGGAGTTAAAGAAGAAGGAGAAAAAGGAAAAAGGAATCAATGGAGAGCAGCTGAAGAAAGGCTCTAATAAATCTCTGGGAAGAATAATCCCTGGTGAAGATTCTGATTCAGATTATGGGGACCTTGAGAATGATGAAGATCCTTTAGAAGAAGAAGATGATGACGAGTTCATGAAGAGGGTGAAGAAGACAAAAGCTGAGAAGCTTTCTGTTGTTGATCATTCAAAGATTGATTACAAGCCTTTCCGGAAAAATTTCTATATTGAAGTCAAGGAGATATCGAGGATGACTTCTGAAGAGGTTGCTGCTTATAGGAAACAGTTGGAATTGAAAATACACGGAAAGGATGTTCCAAAACCAGTTAATACCTGGCACCAAATTGGACTTGCAAGTAAAATTTTGGAGACAATAAAGAAGCTTAACTATGATAAGCCAATGCCGATTCAAGCACAGGCACTGCCAGTAATAATGAGTGGCAGAGACTGCATAGGCATTGCCAAAACTGGCTCTGGCAAAACCCTTGCGTTTGTGCTGCCAATGCTGAGGCATATGAAGGACCAGCTTCCTGTGGAAGCTGGAGATGGGCCAATTGGACTTATAATGGCACCTACTAGGGAGCTTGTTCAACAGATCCACAGTGATATAAAAAAGTTTGCCAAGGTACTGGGAATTAGATGTGTACCTGTATATGGAGGTTCTGGTGTTGCTCAACAGATCAGTGAATTGAAACGGGGTACTGAAATTGTTGTCTGTACTCCAGGGAGGATGATTGACATACTTTGCACAAGTGGGGGAAAAATTACAAATTTGCGTAGAGTCACTTATCTGGTTGTGGATGAAGCTGATCGGATGTTTGACATGGGTTTTGAACCTCAAATTACTAGAATTGTCCAAAATATTCGTCCTGATCGTCAAACTGTACTCTTTTCTGCTACTTTCCCTCGGCAAGTAGAGATTTTGGCTAGGAAAGTATTGAACAAACCTGTGGAAATCCAGGTTGGTGGGAGGAGTGTGGTGAACAAGGACATAACTCAGTTGGTGGAGGTAAGACAAGAAAGTGAAAGGTTCTTGAGACTGTTAGAACTTCTTGGTGAATGGTATGAGAAGGGAAAAATTTTGATATTTGTCCAATCACAAGACAAATGTGATGCTTTGTTTAGGGATTTGCTCAAGCATGGTTATCCTTGCCTTTCACTTCATGGGGCTAAGGA
>CANXYC012575267.1:0-20350 GCA_948193065.1 Aleurites moluccanus | reverse complement strand
AGTCCATCCCACTATCTGTCATTTCACACATGAAACCATATTATATGATATTGTTGTATCTTATTGATGATACCTTATGAACTTGATATTATTCAGTTCTTGATTTTTATTCGATTGATATCCTTATTGGCTGACCCAATTATTTATTGTGATGCATGTGAATTCACAGAATATCATCTATACTCACTGCTCATTGTTTACCCCTTTCAGGAGAGGATTAGAGTTGCAGAATCCAGACTTCCGTTTCTCTGAGGATTTTGCAACAGATATCTGATGTACATTTCAGATACTTATTTCGTATAACAATTGTATTTTGGTGTTCCTGCTCCATGGGTATGTACGGGTTAGCTAGGAAATGAACATGTATCCAAATGATGATACTATGATATGGAAAATATATGTCATAATTGTTATGATCCTGTGCGTTTTGTTAATACAGTTGATTGAGAATGTATGACAGGTTGTGATTGATAATGAATAAATAGAGATTGTATACATGTATATTGTATTGATAGGATTGATAGGATTGATATTGGGTTCTACAGGTGCCGGTAGCCATTGGCATCTCCCGTGCTCTAGGACCGTCGCGGCTCGCGAGAGCGGGTCGTGACACCATCCCTCTCTATCTCTTTTGAATAATATCAATCCAGAAACCCACTGTATTTTGAATCCCATAAATTCATCTATGTCCTCCTATTTGTCATGCTCGTTCATTTTCTTCGCTATGGCTGGCAAAAAGAAATTTGTAAGTGTTTATTGCATTTTGCTGATCTATGTTACATTTTGGCTTTAGAATTTGATCTAAAATTAGTTGGATGAGTTAAAAATAGTCGGATTTATTGAAAGTATGGGATATTTAATTTTTGATTAATCGGATGAGTTAAAAATTAACTGAATTTGTTGAAAAGTAAAGGTTTTTTTATTTTTCAAGTAGTTGGATGGGTTAAAATTTAGTAGATGAGTTGGAAATTAGTCGGAGGCATTTGAAAATTAGTCGGATTTGTTGTTTTGTGACTAAAATACACTAATGACTAATATTAGATTAATTTTCTTCTAAGACTCAAAGACATAAAAGCTTTATTCAGTTGAAAATTAGTCACAGTCGATTAAAAATTAGATAGAGTCAGTTGAAAATTAGTCAAATTCAATTAAAAATTAATCAAAGTAAGCTGAAAATTAGTTGGAGTTTATAATTAGCTGGAGTCAGTTCATAATTAGTTGAAGTGCAACTGAATAGTAGTGAAATGCTTATTTTGCAGGTTTTTGATAACAAATATGCTACTAAGATAGGAAAACTTATCTCATTGAAATAGAAGATAACTGCTTACTTGCACTATGATGATAAAGTAGTAAAATTATGGAAAAGCTAACCCCTAACAAGCCAATATGCATAAATCTCATGCTTGTACACATTTGTTTTTCGACGTGCCATTGGAATAGACCCTGCCTTTGTAAGTTATGCATCATATTTTATTGAGGAATGTTGAGGCTGCAACTAAGTAAGAATCACTTGATCCAACGACAATGTGATTCGACATTGATGAGACTAAGGTGCAGTTTGACTGATTGGAGTTTGCTTTGATAACTAGTCTTCCACTTGGAGATTATGATAAGATGTTGTGTTCCTTATCAACAGAAACACCAAGACTCTTGAGACGTTTAGTTAGTCAACAAAATGATGGGAATGTCTTTATGAGCGAGGTCATTAGTATCTTTAAGAAATTAGTGTTGGAGGATTTAGATGATATAGAGACTATTAGAATGGTCATGGCATTTTTTGTGACCGTAGTTTTAATTTTGAGGGCCTCCAATATGCAGGTGGAGGAGAAGATATTTGCCCATACATGATGTTTCGGATTCTTTCAAATGGAGTAGTTTGGTGTGTACTCTGTAATGCCATCGAAACCACTGAAGACAATATGATCATAATCTACTCATTTTATAGGTTCATGTATGCATTTCATGTAAGGATTTATTATATCTTCCCTTCCCCATTTGTATTAATGGTATGAGAACTTAATTTTTTTTATCCATGTTGTAGGTTTAGGCATAACATTGCTTGAAAGTAATGGAGTTTTCTGCCAAACAAAGAAGTTAGAGTTTCCAAAAATAAAGAGTTGGATTTCTCTGTTGAAGATAAAATTGTGCTTCAACAATCTGAAAGATAAAATATTTGAAAATCATGTTAGTATTTACGTTTCATATGAATTATTGAATTAGACTTGATTCTAGAATAATTTCAACTAAACTTCGACTATTTTCAAATGAAATGAAATTAAGTCAAGTTTAATCTGTAATTAATTGAATTAAATCCAAAATTATTCGAAGTCAATTCAGATTTGCATATTAATTTGATTGATCAATTAATTTCGCTTGTGGATGCTGAAAGCAAGGATTCTTTCTCCGAGGGATAATGAAATGGTCCTCCTTGAAGCACTTAGCCAGATGGATTGCCCTTAACACCACCTCTGGACGAATCTCACCCTAAACGAAACTCTTACCCCCAACCAGAATCTACACCAACCATAATCTCCCAAACAGAATCTCATGCTCTTTCTCCAAAACAAGCTCCGCCCCTTCTATTGTTATTGCCATAACAAATTATGATAGGTTGACCCTATCGACAAGTTGTTAAACCTAATCTGGCAAGAGTAGAAGGAACGGTTGAATTGAATAGAGGATCGACAGTTGCAATAGAAAATTTTACTGCAACAGAAGTAAAGGAAAAAATGGAGGAGCTGCAGGTTTTATTGCTTAGGAAGAACGTAAAGTCATTGTTGGTTAATGAGGCAGTTGTTGCTAGTCCAACAAAGCCCAATGATAACATTATTTGTGACTCTAACGAAACCAATCGGGGAAGTCCAAATAAAATACGTGAAATATGAGATTTCACCTTAAATCCTACTAAACCACAGGAGTAATCCAACATTAGCCAGTTGTTACTGCATCTAGCCTTGATGAGCCATCCCATCCTGAAACCATAAATATCACCAACCAATGACCAAAGTGGATAAGAGGGTCTTTTGTGGCTGAATTTTCTCCAACAAAGAGATGGAGATAAAACAATGATAGCATCTTATCTGAATTTCAAAAGTGGCTTAATGATGGATACCCCTAAATAAATTATAATTTCAGCGATCTCAAACTTAATTTCATTCAAACACTTATCCCCAAGGATAGTCAACTGATGAAGTAAGTTAATTATCTTTTTTCTTTTATATAAATATTATTGTACTATTATCCTTGTGTGAAAATGTTGATACATTGATGCTGTTGTAGCATATGAATTTATGGTCATTTATACTTCGAAAATGGCTAATGGACAATAATGAGAAGGGACTCCTTGATTCGCAATTATAGATATGTTTTTCACGGTTAACTATCCAACTTAATTTGGATTATTTTTTACTTATTTTGATGTTATCCTTTTTATTATTTTGATGTTATATTGGATTAATTTCAACTTATTTGGATGTTATTCGACTTAATTTCATAATAATTTTGATTTAATTTGAATATTATCTGATTTATTTTGGATTAATTCTGACCGACTTACTTTGGATTATTTTTTATTTATTTGAATATATTGGATTAATTTTGACTTAATTGGATGTTATCCGACTTAATTTTAGAATAATTTTGATTTATTTTAAGTATTATCCGACTTATTTTGGATTAATTCTAACTTACACAATATTAAATTAAAATTAAGTCAAAATAAGTCAGACTTCATCCAGAGTTGGTTGAATTTAAGTCAAAATAAGTTGGATTGCATCTATAACTTCAAATTAATTTATGTTCATGCATTCTAATATAATTTCCATCAAATTCTAACATCAAATTATGTACTTTTTTTTTTAATGTAGACACAAATATTTTCACTTCATGATCAGAAGAAAAGGGCTTATGGAGAAAATTTAAAAAGGATGACAGTACTATAAAATATATTAAAGGTGAGATTGGGGGATATGTACTACCATATAATGACATGTTGTGATGTCAGTCAATATAAATAACAATCATTGAATTGCCATTGTGTTGGACCTTAAGGTAATGAAGGTGGTTGAGTTATTTGTGGTGATGATATCATTTCTATACAAGCCTTGCAAACAACAGACCAAGTAAGCCATCTTCTTTGTTTTATGCATATGTATATCATAAAATCTTTATAATTGTTTGGAATAATTGTTTTAGGTTTTCAAAAATGTGGGGTTTACGTTTTAAAGTGGAGGTGGTTGAGCCATTTGTGGTGATGATGTCATTTTCTATACAAGCCTTGCAGACAACAGACTAAGTAAGCCATCTTCTTTGTTTTATGCATATGTATATCATAAAATCTTTATAATTGTTTGGAATAATTGTTTCAGGTTTTCAAAAATGTGGGGTTTACGTTTTAAAGTGGATACAATGCATGTCTGCTGTTATGGATTTATCTATAGTTGAAGATGGAAAAATGTTAGGGTATGACATTTTATTTGCCGTAGAGGACATGGTCGTAGAGGCATATTTATTTGCCAAGGAAAATCTACCTAAAGTCACTTATGAGGAATTATTGAAAAAACAGTGAGTTAGAACATAACCTAGACTTTAACTTTGAAGAAATTTCATGATATATGACTATTATTTCATCATAGTTAATTATATTTATCATGGTTATTTCATAGTAGTCAATTGTATTTATCATAGTTATTTCTTAGTAGTCAAATGTATTTATCTTAGTTATTTCAGCAAGCAATTTTAATATATGATTGTTTAGGTTTCTTTCAACCAAAAAAAATGTCTTTTCCAAATAACTTGGTCTCAATTTGACAAACTACGAATGAATATGGAACAATTTCGACTCATCTTGGTATAACTTCGACTCAATTTGAAGTAACTTTGAATCAATTTGGAATAAAGGGCTTGATTATAAAATTATTCAAAATTGAGTCAAAATAGATCCAAATTGAGTCGAAGTTACACCATATTTAGTCGAAGATTACTCTATAATTGTATTTGTCATAGTTATTTCATAGTAGTCAAATGTAATATCTTAGTTATTTCAGCAAGCAATTTTTAATATATGACTATTTAGGTTACTTTTGACAAAAAAAAAAGGGTCTTTTTTCAAATAACATAGACTCAATTTGATGAACTACGAATAAATATGGAATAATTCCAACTCAAGGCATAACTTCAACTCAATTTAGAGTAACTTCGACTCAATTTGGAATAACTTTGACTAAATTATGAAGTTATTCAAAATTGAATTGGAATGGATCCAAATTGAGTCGAAGTTACTCCATATTCAGTCGGAGATTAGTACAAAATTGAGTCATACTTATTCAAAATTGAGTTAAAGTTATTCTAAATTGAGTTGAAGTTGTTTTAAATTGAGTCATAGTTTGTCAAAACAGAATCGTAGTTTGTCAAAATTGAGTCAAAGTTGTTCCAAATTGAATCATAGTTTGTCAAAATTGTGTCAAAGTTATTTCCAATTGTTTCAAAATTAATTTGAACTATAAAATACCTGAGTGAGTTTAAACCATATCAATTCTAAATAAACACAATGTCACATTTACTAAAAATAACATGTCAAGTTATTTTTATTATTAAGTACACCTATCAAGTTCATATTTATTATTAAGTACACAATAGCAAAAGAAAAATCAGGAGGGTTCAACAAGATGCAGAGGGATTGAAATTTTACATGTCCGCCTATTATATCCTTTCTGCAAGCATTGTGAGCATGTCCTTGTAACTGCATCCTCTCTAGTGGACAGTTTGTGTTTTTGAAGTTATTTCATATTTAGTCGGAGATTAGTGCAAAATTGAGTCATAATTATTCCAAATTGAGTCGAAGTTATTCCAAATTGAGTCGAAGTTGTTCTAAATTGAGTCATAGTTTGTCAAAACTTAATTGTAGTTTGTCAAATTTGAGTTTTCTAAATTGAGTCTAAGTTATTCCCAATTATTTTAGAATTAATTTGAATAAGTTATTCCCAATTATTTTAGAATTAATTCGAACCATAAAATACCTGAGTGAGTTCAAACCATATCAATTCTAAATAAACACAATGTCACGTTTACTAAAGATAACATGTCAAGTTATTTTTATTATTAAGTACACATGTCAAGTTCATATTTATTATTAAGTACACAACAACAAAAGAAAAATCAGGAGGGTTCAATAGGACGCAGAGGGATTGGATTTTTACATGTATGCCTGTTGTGTCCCTTATATAAGCAGCATGAGCATGTCCTTGTAACTACATCCTCTTCAGTGGACAATTTGTGTTTCTAAAGTTACTCCATATTTTGTCAGAGATTAGTGCAATATTGAGTCGAAGTTATTCCAAATTAAGTTGAAGTTCTTCTAAATTGAGTCATAGTTTGTCAAAACTAAATCGTAGTTTGTCAAAATTGAGATTTCCAAATTGAGTCAAAGTTGTTCCAAATTGAATCATAGTTTGTCAAAATTGAGTTGAAGTTATTCCCAATTGTTTCAAAATTAATTTGAACCATAAAATACCTGAGTGAGTTTAAACCATATCAATTCTAAATAAACACAATGTCACATTTACTAAAAATAACATGTCAAGTTATTTGTATTATTAAGTACACATGTCAAGTTCATATTTATTATTAAGTACATAGCAATAAAAGAAAAATTAGGAGGGTTCAACAGGACGCAAAGGGATTAGATTTTTACATGTCCGCCCGTTGTGTCCCTTCTGCAAACAGCATGGGCATGTCCTTATAACTGCATCATCTCCAGTGGATAGTTTGTGTTTCTTTTGATGTCTGCCTACCTATCGCCTAGTGATTGAGGATAAAATATTGGAGTGACATCCATTCCTGATAAATCATGAATCCCCATAAGAAATGCATTGCCTGCATATGCATTTGATAAAGTTTTCTTTATTATCAACTGATTTGACGGTGAAAGTCCATGACTCTCTGTCGCTTGGAAACTTCATTATGCACCTCCATTGTCAGATAATTTGGCTATTGTTAGCAATCTTGCAACACTCATAATGACATTTCTGCAATACATTTCTCATATGCTCTATAAATGCTATTATATGAAGCTATCATGCATCCAACAACAATGCATTCATGTTTTTCACAATTTTTGTTGCCATTATGTTGGACCTTCAATTATCTTGGAACGCTCAACCCACCTAGGAATTTTGATAACATCAACATATTAGCCAATGGCAAGGGATGGTAACAAGTTAATCACAGAAATGATTGAACTAAGATACACGATATGCTTTTATTGTAAGAAAAACCAGCTTGTGTATACACGATATGCTTTTATTGTAAGAAAAATCAGCTTGTGTACTTTCTCATGTTTAAATTCAGCCTTGATGCTCTACAACAAATGAAAGATGCACACATAATGATAGGAATCAAGGTAAACTGTCGCAACTGCTTCCTTGATGTTGAGATGTAACACCCCAAAATATTTAAGTCTCAAGTTGGATTGTATAAATAGAAATTTAATAAGATTAAAAGAAGTGCATTAAGAAATTAAGAAATTAGAAAGTGTATTTAAGGAAAATTTAATTATTTTCAATTTTGGAGTTTCATCGAATTAAGGATCGGAGAATAATTGAGGATAATTAATCAAAGTGAAATGAATTAATGGAAATTTCATGGAATTAAAGTGTATGATAGTCAATTTGGAGATAGAAAAATGGATTTATGAGAAATTATAAATTTTCAATTTTTGGAGTTTTATCGAAATAAGTTTGGTATAAAAATTCTTTAGCTATAGAGGTTGAGTTATTAAGTTGAACTGAGATACTAAAGATAATATAAGGTTTCATATGACTTTAATTAAAAGAAATTAAAGAATTTAAGGACTCAATTGAAAAGAATTAAAAAAAATTATGGAAGCAATTATAAATATGAAAAATTGTGGGCAAAAATATAATTACTCAAAGTTGTGGGACCTACCATGCTAAATGTCATTTTAATCCATAAAATCTAGAATTCTCCAAGGAAAAATCCTTAAAGTGGTTGGCCAAAGGGATAAGGAAAGTATGATTTTTTATGGAGATTTTTTCTACTAATTTATGGAAATTTAACAAATGACAAAAATTCTAGAATTCTCTACATTTTCTCCAATTTTTCTTATGAGTTTTGGTGTATATAAAAGGAAGAGATATGCTAGCTATTTGAAGAGTGGAGAGCCAATCCACCATTAGAGAATCTCCAAAGAAATATTTTCCAACCTTCATCCATAGAAACCAAAAACAAGTTAGGAAAATTCGATGGAAGAAACAAGATGGATGAAGGAAGGTTGATGAAAATTATTGTCAAGCTATATTAGATGAAAAAGAGAAGGAAAGGATCATCTAAATATAAGATAAAGTTCCTAAACTTAATTATTTGATATAATTTGTAAGTGTTATTATTTGATTGGGTAATGAATTAAATTAATTAAGCTAAAGAAGTTAAAGATGAACTAGGGTTTAGAAGAATCATGAAATCTGTTTTGAAACATAAACTTGTAATTTAATGATTGAATTTAAGAAAGTAAAAAACATGAAAGTTATAGGTATATGTGTTATTTAGATGTCTGTAAAAGAAATTTGGAAAATTCAAAATGAGGAAATAGATATTAAGTAAAGTCTGTGACTAGCTCGAATGTAGAATTTCTAAAAAATGCTACTATGTTTTTATTTTGTAGAACGTTAGAGACTGAATTAGGTAAAGTATTCAATATAAAAAGTTTTTATTTATGTCTTATCTAGTGGCTTGTAAAAGAGTTACCTATTCAAATTATGTTTATATGAGCATTACCTATCCAGACTGTGACTGGCTTGTAAAAGGCTTGAAAGATATTAAGCTATATGCGTTACCTATTCAGATTGACAGATAAATAGGAAAAAAGTAATGTTTAATGTTTATATAAGGACTTTTGAGTCTAAATTTGAAAAAGTGTAAAACATAAAAAATGTTCATTTATATGTGATATAAGTGTCTGTTAAATGGTTTTTTATTTGGATAAACACGGATTGAGTTATAGGCATAGAAATATAGTCTGCCCAAATATGAACCGCATGACAATAGGTATAACTTTAACGAATTATTGAGATGATGTAGTAATCAGATTGACCTAAAATTTGAATAGGTAGTAGTCTCATATGTCTAGTTTAATTAGGAAAAAGAATTAAAATATTTGGATAAGTGTAGGAGATATGAACAAAAGAATATAGGCTGCTAGTGTAGGTTTTCTTAAGAACCAAACTCAAGATTTGAGAATTTTAAGGATTTTCTTTAATCTAATTTAATTGATGTAATTTCATGTTAATTAGTATCTAAATTGAGTTTAATTGAATATGTAGTATTCAAGGAATATTGAAAAGTGAAAGGGAGACAAAATGTACAATGGAATGGAACTAGTACACTAAAGGATTTAAATGAGAGGTTTAAAAGGTTATGGTATTATGCATGATTTTGCATTCCATGTGTTTTGTTGAAATTACCAAACCCAATTGACCCTAATGATTGAACCATTCATTGCTACTGTTTATTGAATTGTTATGTTAATTGAACCTATTGATAGATTCTATTGTTGAAAATGAACCTCAATTGTACATTGGACTTATATGATTTTTTTATATGTGAACTCATTTTGCCTCCTTTGCAATGCATTGACAGAGAAGCCCTTTTGATGGGGTAGGAATTAAAATAACATCGGCATTGTGCACGATAATATCAGTGGACCCTAGCTGAAAGGGGTATTCTCAGCCATACAGTCTGATCAACTGTATGAGTGGAAGCATGCTACCAGATTATAGCCTCTGCTTATTATTATTGTTACAGTGAACATGTGGCCCGAATTTTCTGTCATGCAGTTGAATTAATGTGGCATTACAATGATCTTCAATATATCAATTAATGAAACTACTGATATACTAATTTACGTGACTTTTGCTATATTGATTAATGTGATCCCTAATATATTGGCTACCAAAAATTGTTATCTTTTATTGATTCATAAACTTTCATTGTATACCAAACCTGCATATATGATTGTATATCTATAATCACCGAGTTATATACTCACATTGTAGTTATTAATATTTTTCAAGTATAGAATTGTGTAGAAGTGGTTCCAATGCATTAGTGATTAAAACTAGCTTTAATATAGTTTTAATAGAACTTGAGAAAAACTAGACTTACTAGCATAATTGTTATGAAGGAATAGAAGTGTTAGAGATACGTTAGGTGGAGAGTAATTGTCACTTGCTTCTTAGGGAGAACTCAATTTATAAATTATCCAATCCAATCCAATACAATTCAACTTGTAGTTAAACCGTAGTTTATTTAGTATTATGGATTGGGTTGTTTCAAAAAAATTTCAATCCGCATTTTGTGAGTTGGTTTGAATGTTGCATATTTCAATCCGTACATTGACCCAACCCAACTCGCATATATATATATATATATATATAATCAGCTCATACATACTTATATAATCCAAGTCGAAAAAAAAAATTTAAATTAATTTAAATTTACTCCATTTACAATAATTTCATATATACATTAATATTAAATATTTTAGATGTTAATAAATACCCTAATTTTTGAGATTGTATCCGAATCTTCTAGAAAATTTTAACTTCAGGTACTTTACTTTTTATAGAGATATTGTTATACCTGTCATTTTTTTTATTTTATTATTTGTTTAGGTATGTTTATTGAAATGTTGTGGATAGATTGTTGTGTTGGAGAATTTCAGAATTCTGTATGCAGGAAGGATTTTGTGAGTCGGATTTTATGATTTTAAAGAAATAATTTGGAAAAGTATAAAACATAAGAGTTGTAGATTTATATCTTATTTGTAAGTTTGTAAAATAATTTTGTAAAATTCTGAGTGTGTGAGGAGATATGCCCTCAACCAGAACTTGTCTAGTTCTTATTTTCCTGTAGGAAATCTGGGAATGTTTAATTATTTTGAGAATGTGGAAGCTGATTGAGCCAAAGGTGTGAATAGAAAAAAAATGTTCCTTTATGTGTTATATTGATGGCTGTAAAATTTCAAGGAGATTGTATAATTATAACTCCTGAGAGATCTGAATTATTTAGACCTGTTCAGATAGTACTTGGAGATGAAGTCTGAGTGGAATTTAGAAATTCACCATAAATTGTATAGATCTCCTTTTGATTTGAATTTTGGGTATGTTGGACCCCTGTCTATTTTAAGTGATAAAAATAATCAAGGAGTTTGGATGTCTGTAGCTCATTTATGAGCTGAATTTATGGGAGTTGGCGAGGAAGGTTTTCCTGCTCTATTTGATCATCAGAGTCCTAGGTTGAATCAGTATTTAAAGTTGAATCATTTTGTTTTGAAATAAGACTTTAATGTAAATCATAATCTCTTTGATATTTGGCTTGGAGTTCCTTAAGATCTAATTTTACTTCCTTAATTTCTTTTTGAAGCTCCTAAATAGTTATTCCAGGGTTTTTGGATTTCTTACCACTATCTAGGATTATTGTAAGACCATAAATATATTGACTTCTCTTCTATGGTAATGGTTCTAAGAAGCTTTTTTAAACACTCTTTTTGATGTTTTGGATCATTAATATACTTTACTGCATCAAGAATCGCTTCATGTCCTTTAGTAAGCATATTAACTATAATATCCTCTGTTTGTATTGCTTATGTTCTATGTTCTCTTAGGCTTGTTTTTGAATGAATTTGTTTGTGCTATGATAGATTATGATTCTCTTATTTGTTCTCCTTTGTTTTCTATTAGTATTATCTGTTAAAGAGTGATATGTTTGGTTATGGATGGCTTTTAGAGAGGTTTTGTGTGATTAAGTTGTGTTTGGTGGAGTTTTGATTAAGTTATATTGGAGAAAGTTTGAGAAATGCCTCATAACCTATCTTCAAGGGCGTAAAGCATACCTTCACAGGCGTGAGTCAGTCTTCACGAGTGTGAACCATATGTTCACTAGCATACAAAAAGTTTTTGTCTGAATTTTAAATTTTCATTAGATTGCTTTCACAGGCTGAATGGTCGACCTTCTCAGGCGTGAAGCATCAGGTTCTATATATATTCGTTCATTTGTCAACTATCCGAAAATTAAATCATTTTCTCTCTCTTCTTTATTTCTCAATCACTAAACTCTAAATTTGTTCCATCTATATTTCTAAAGCATTAATAGTCACATTAATGCTTTATTTTGGAAGGCTAACACTATAAAAGATCATTAAATGTTCCCAAGATTAAGATTTCTTAAAAAATCACCATTTGAGGAGAAAGAAGTATTTTCTCTAAAACTTGATTTCATTTATGATTTGAGATTATAGGTTGTTAGAATAGTTGTGTATGAGTCATAGGGAGTATGTTATATGAATTTTAGCTATAGATTTTGGTTGTTGGAAGAATTAGGGCAAATAGTGAATAGTAACATGAATAGTACCAATTCTTCTATTTTTCTATAATTTTCTTTGAGAATGGTTAAATTAAATTTAAGAACTATCTAAGAAATCTTTAGAGAGTCTCTAATTGCAATAATTTGATATGTATAATATTGGATAAGAAAAACCCTAAATTTGTGATTTGTTGAAATGCGTTAGGCTTGGAGCATTCAAGTGCAATTGGGTTGATTTGGAGTTTAATAGAGTTTTTTGAGCTTCGGTTTGAATTATTGCTTTGAGGAGGTGAGTTATGCATATGTCCTTTGTATGTATTTGTATATGTATAGATGATTCTTCTGCTAAAAATTCATTCTAAGTATATTTATACTATTGTTAAGTTAGTATTTCGTTGAAACCAACGATATTTGTTATAAATATATATTGATGCCATTATTGTACTTTGGAGTTTGTATCGCTACCCATTCCTTTGGAACCAACTCATTATTATAGTATAAACCGATCATTCTAAAATGTTTAATGATTAATAAGAACCTTTGTGGTAAATATTTATATTTCAAACCTCTAACATGATTCTGAACCTCAAGTATGATATATATATATAATTCATTAAGTTGAAGGCTCACCCTTCTTCTGTTGTGGTTTTCAGGTGCTAGAGTCATTAGTCCAAAGACCGAAGATAGAGCTTATTGACTTCTTTCTCCAAAAAGTTAACTGAAAGTATAGACTCTGATTATTTTGTATATTTTGTTATTAATTGGAGATGTAATCCTCTTAGAGCTCTATAATAATTGAATAGTTGTAATATTCTTTTTAGGTTATCATTTGTTCATTTTGGATAAAGGACCTTATTTGCCTTTGATCCATAGTGAAAAAGTTGATTATATTTTATAAACCATATTACAGGTTAATGATGTTTATGATTTGGATTTATGGATGGCTATATATGTTATTTTGTTATTGCCACATATTAGGTTGGTGTGTTCTATGGATTTTTAATGGCTTTAGGCCTATCTATGCCCTAGGACCATCGCATCTCTGGTTTTGAGATGTTACATTAACTTGTTTGAAATCCTTTTTTATTTCAGAATTAAAACTACACTATGTGTTTGAACTAAAGGATAAGGAAGAGGTTGCTAACTCATCTATTTGAAAAGGCTTCCTATCTTCTGAAGAACTAGAAAACTCAAACTCATACTCAGAGGATTCTACAAGAATGGCAGAGATTTTATATATGACATCCTATTCTAGATTAAGCTCATGGAGTTTGGAGTTGAACTTACAGAATTTGGAAGTATGACCTTTCTTGCCACACTTGCAGCACGTAATATTTTCGAAATCAGTCCTAGGCTTGGTTTTGGATTTGGAATGGGACTTCCTAGTTATTTTTAAGTCTTTTTGGAAGAAGATGGTTCTTATTGTAGGTCTCATTCTTATGTTGATAAGATTTTCTATGTTTGTAAAAAGATTTGGATTTTCCATAGGGATCTTTCTTCTTGCTACACTGACCACTACAGACATTTGAAGACCTAAGGGAAGTGTTTGGATCAAACTATTTGCAGAAACTACCTAATTTATTCCTAGTTTATTTCATTTCACTTAAGGTGTTTTTGAAATTTCAAGTCTTCGCAGATATTAAGACTTACCTTCTGGGTTAAACTAATGAGTTCACTATAAGTAAATTGAACATAAGGAAACTGGTCACCAAAAGCTTGCTTAATGTTGTTCTTAACTTTTTACTCACTTACTAATAATTTAATTATTTTTAAAATAGTTATAATATATTTTCATTAAATAATTTTTATTAAAAATTTCATTTTCAAATTATTAGATTTAAAAAAATTTCACTATTTATGTATTAACTAATTTATATTAACTAGTTTTAGGTCATATTTGTGTTTTTTATTTTTTCTTTAATTTATAAAATAAACTTATTTCATGTAGTTAGTTAAATTATAAAATTAAATACAAAGTAAATTAGTATTTTATTTATTTTATTTTATTTATTTATTATTTAATTTTATAAAATTAAAATTATTTTATTATTTAATTTTATCACTTTTTATTTTTTATTTAATTTATAAAATTTTTATTTTACTTAGATCACATTTATAATTATTTTATAAATAAAGAATGCAAAATGTGATTTAAAACTAGTTAATATAAATCTTAATATAAATTATGTTTAATTATTTATTTATTTTAATTACATAAGTAGTGAAAAATTTTAAATCTAATAATTTCAAAATGAAATTTTATTTAATTAAAAATATTTAAAGAAAATATATTATAACTATTTTAAAAATAATTAAATTATTAATAAATGAGAAAGAAAATATAATTAATTAAGTTAATAATTAATTTGGATATGAATGTATATATACGTTTATATTTGGTGAAATTATATGTGGAATAATAATTTAATAATTTAGTAATTAAATGCTTGATATTTTTTAGAAATTAAATTTATATTTAAATAATTTATGTTAAATTGAAAAATGAATTATTAAGTTTTAATATGTCGAAATGAAGTATATTTTATAGAAATTCTATTCACTATTTATTTATAAATTTTGAACTTAAAATAAATATTTTATAAATTTTTGAAGTATTTAAATACATTTATAAAAATAAAATAAAAATATAGAGATAACATTAATAACGAAGGAGGGGCAGGTTAGCAAGTTTTATAATTTCAAGGTCATATTTACGCCTTCAAAAATTTAAATTGTCAATGTGATACTTATGGTATATTTTAAGGGTATTTTTACACATTATCCCAAATATAAAAGTTATATGAATCATAATTTCCAAAATCAATTCTTTATCTTTGTGATCCACTGCTAAAGATGAGCAATCAATTACAGGTATGATTAGGCGAGAATAGCAAGAGTAGAAGTGAAGAAATTCGTCTCATGATTAAGAGGTATGACTATGGTATTCAGTCACCAGTGAGGACATCATTAACAAATAACAATCTGGGCAAGAAATTTTGTGGTTGTGGTCAATTTGGACAAGCTTGAAAATATAATTTTTTTGAATGGGTTGATGAAAGTATTTGACATAATTGTGCAAACATAATTCCATATCTGTTGGGGAAGATTCAAGAGCACAAAGTTGAAACTACATAATATCGAGAAAGGGAAATCAAAGTTGCCATTGAAGTTAGTAGAAATAAAGAGAATATTTATCAATTAAATAATGAACTTCAAAATTCTTTTGAAGAAAATGTGGATGCTAAAGATGCAATTGAGAGAGATGATCGATTTAAAAGTTAGGAAACAAGTTTATGGTGGGTTAAAAACAAAATGCTTTCAATCATACTTGTATTTTCAATTTCTATTTGTTTATAGGATATAGGATAAATATGTTTGATAATAGGAAATTGCATTTTCTATAATTGTTTGGGTTTATTATCTAATTATTTTACCCTAATTTATGCAAACAGAATGTCTATAAAAATACCTCAATGAAAAAATATTGCCGAATTATAGATATGTTGTGGTTTGATAGTTATTGAATTTTAGTTTGGTAAGCAATCTGTTTGTGAAAATGCCTCATTAAAAAATTATGTGAACTTAATCTTGTTTAAATTATCTAGGTATCAAATATATACTCATGCATAATCTTATATATGATAGTAAGAAATGAGTAAAAAGATTATTGATGATAAACAATGATTAAGATGTATTCATAGTATTTAATGCAATGTTTTAGATTAGTTTGACAAAATAAAGTTGTAAACCATTGAGTTGTCTAATCTATTACATATTTATCATCGACTATCCAGATAGTTAACAATAAGCTGCCTACAAAATAATTATTTTGATCTAGATAGATTATGACAAAACAAGTGCTTTACAAATAGTTTTTGCCTATAAATCATACAAATATACAAAACAAAAAATTATCCAAAATGACAACAAATAAATTTTTTCACTTCCATGCTTTCTTCCTAAGAGAAGATCTTGTTGCATTTGATGTAGCTCTAAAACCTCTTTTAGAAGTTATTCTTATTTGATGATTTGCATTAGAGATTTGTTGACTAGTTTTTTTTTAGAAATGGGAATCCTCTTCTTTGTTGGTCTTGGAGGTTTGAAAGAGGTTTTCTTAAATAATATTGACATTAATTTAATGATACAAAATGATAACATATAAATGCTAATTCAATTGTTAATAGTTTATATTACCTTTGCTTTAAATGCTATTGGAGGTGGTTGTGAAGTATACACCCTGATAGTATTGACTTTTTTAGTGTAATGTGAGCTAGTGGCTGGTTGTGATAAAGATAGTGTATTAAATATTGGTGTACTCCTTCCTCTTCTTGTCTGACAATTGTAGCATTTGACAAAAAACATAACATTAATAAGCTATACCAACTATCATTCTAGCTAAGTCAGTTAAACCAAAATGAATTACCCTATCATATATAGGTTCTGTTGCAACAGTATTAACTCATGTCTTATAGCTTCATCCTAAGACAATGAATAATAGGTATAAATATTACATGAGGCTAGATGTAAATAGAATCAATTAAACTTTATATTATACATTACAAAATTATCCCCTTGCACATTAGTCTTCTAGAAGAAGACTAAGTTGATGATGCCCTACTAGTCTACCCTGCCTTTGTTGGTCATTGTTCTTCTATTTGTTTATTCTCTTCCTTCTTTGCCATGATGTTTCCGATAAAAGATGTTGTACAACATCTAAAATTCTGCATTGATTGTTTACAGTTGCCACACAAGGCTTTTTACCAACTTTTAACTCTTTGAATGGTTTTTTGTTTCATCATGAGCTCTAACCATTCTTTTTTTCTTAGCCTACCAACAGGTATCCTTGGTTGGGCAGGGTGTATGTCAGGATACTCAATCCTCTCTCGCTCTTGTTGGCTATGCATAAGATATATGATATGGTTGTACACAACTAGGAAATTGTCTTCGGAATAATATGAATGGACATATTGTTCTAGTTTTTCTCTATTTGTGTAAATAGTAGACAATGCATGCTTGCATAGGATCCCAATCAAATCCCATAGTCTATATGTGCAAGTTTTTGCAACTAAGTTTACTATACTTCTAGTATCAAAAAAATCCACCTCATAAATCTTCTCTCCAGCTAATGTGCAAAAGCAACCCCCTACTATCATACTTATTATTCTCAAGAATTTCTTGTGAATTAGGGCAAATATTTCCTTTGTATTTTTTCATTCCAGTATGCTTAATATGGAATCTTTTAATAATTCTCTTCCTAATCCACTTAAACATATTTAGAATTGGCATATCTCTAACTTTACCAAGGAAGGAGTTAAAAAACTTGCATATATTGTTTTGTAATGCATCAGACTTTGTATGTGTTTAGAAGTGAGAGCCCAAGTCGTTAGATGAAATTGCATGATCTAGTTATATTCATTCTCATCAAATTAGTAGTTTGGGTCTCATATACATATATTGCAACACTATGATTTGCTTAGGCAAACTAATAGTTTGGGTCTCAACAGCATTGGTTACTTGTTCTTCTACATCAAATTTACCATCCATTAAATTTGTTGCAATTTTTACCCAACTACCTCGATTATACTAAATGACAGTAGTAACAAAGTCCCTAAGCCGCTTATATTGCTTTATCACATCACCTTCTATAACCCTCTTACCTAATCTCTTACTTATTAAATTATTCTGGAAATCAAAAAGGCATTCATGCTTAGGTATTGATGTCTTAATTTGGATGGTTATGTTGTCAGAAAATTTTGATACATGAACTCGGAACCCACATCTACTCTTTCACACAGTAGTTATCTTTGTTCTATTATTTTTTTACAAATTCATCAATTCATAACTAACACTCAAGTCTAATTAATCATCAGATGTACTTGCCTTATGTCAAACATTTGCTCATATTCACTATATGTGTCATTTTCATCAAATTCCATCTTAATAAATGGTTTTGATTGTGAAGCAAGCTGAGTGGGTGCATTTTTAAGGGGTTTAGATTCATTGGTTGCATATTCAGGATATGCAGGTTCAGGGTTGTAGATTTAGTAAATATAGGTTCAGGAGGTGCATATTCAGGCAATATAGGTTAAAAGGTACATAAGCATGAAATACAGGCACATGAAGTCTAGGTTCATGGGGTACAGGCTCATAAAGTGCAAGTACATGTGGTGCATGTTCATAGGCTACAAGTTCATGGGGTATAAGCTTAATAGGAATAGGTTCATGAAATGTGTCCTAATAGTCTCCAAACATGTGTTGATATTTCAAAATCACTATTAGAATCATTTTCATACTCATGGTCATCTTCTTCCTCAACAAAATCAATCACACTATCATCCATATTTAAAGGTTTAAGATTACTAACAAAATAAAGTTCTATATATGGTTGGCCTTTGTTGTAATATAGTATGTTAGCAATATTTTCATCCTTAACAATCTCTTTAAAACTCTCAGGACCATTTAAACCAAATATCTTAAACCACATTCTCCAACCCCCTATTCTACCCAAACTACTTAGCATAATCAAGTAGTTCAAATGTGGACCAAAAAAATCAATGTCCCCATTATTCAACTTATAATATCCCCTTCTTGATAAACCATACTCTCCTCATTATCCAAATTTCCCGTATGATGAATAACTAAATTAACAAAATCAGACATAGCAGTAATGAAACAAAAATACCAACCTGCAAATTCAAATTCAAACCCATTAACCCAAATACTAAACTGTATACCTATTACCAAAATAATCATTAAACCAAATTTCAACATATATATGTTAACCCAAATGCAAATACAAACCCGCATACCTATTAACCTAAATTTAAACCTAACAATTTTCAAATAGGAATCTCATAGAATAATATCAAACCCGTATACCCATTATTCTATTGCTATATAAAGATAATGGAATCTAAAAAGTGAGTGTACCTCTTTTAATATTCAAAATTCCTTCAAAATAGTCATTGGCACACTTGTCTTCCACTTTCCATTTTTTGCCTAACCTCGCCTTCCTTTATGCCGCTTCAATGAAAATCCCCATAACATTATCTTTGCGAAATCAAATGGGAATGAAAGCCTTCTTTATTAATTGATCAATTTATGGTTTTAGGGTTCAAAGCAATTTAGGGATTTTCAGTTATAATCTATATGTTTTCTTGTTTTCAATCTGTAAAAGGAATTAAATATAAATGCCTGATATATTTTAATATTTTAATTTAATATATTTTCTTTTTTGTCACGTGTATTTTCATTAATCCATGTGGAAAATATGTGGCATTGATCTAAATTAATAAAAAAAATGGGGTCCACTGCTAGCCACATCAACACCATGTCATTGTCAATAACAGCATCAGGGCTATAGACCCTAAATTGTCAATAAAATTGTCAATAACAACGTCAAGGCTATAGACCCTAAATTGTTAACGACATAAGTAACAAATCCCCTTTTGTCAAAAAAAATTTCATAGATCCCAAAGTGAAAATGATCCAAATCACAAGATATTGTTTTGTACTTTCCCCTATACATAATGTCATTTGGATATTTTCCTCAACAATTCATAGACGAGAATACATTGGGCCCCTAAGACTATAAAATATTGTATAAATAATAGGAAGCTCGACATTTGAATAAACATCCATAAGCTCGACCTTCAAATAAACGTCCATAAGCTCGATCCCTTACAGTTCCTTTTATGGTGTCATAATGCGTTTCACGCTTGCACCCTTGTAGATAGTCATAACATTAAAAAAAAAAAAAAAAAAAAAAAAAAAAAAAAAAAAAAAAAAAAAAAAAAATAATTAGGTTTTTAAGGTAAAAAATGAAAGATTTGGAAAAAAATAAAAAAATAAAAAAAAAAAAAAAAAAAAAAAAAATATTTTTATATTAAAAAAAAAAAAAAAAAATTAAATAATTTAAAAAAAAAAAAAAAAAAAAAAAAAAAAAGATTCAAAAACAAAAAAAAAAAAAATT
>CANXYC012574998.1:0-21075 GCA_948193065.1 Aleurites moluccanus | reverse complement strand
GGGCCGCCCCGCGCCGCCGCCCCCCCCCCGACTGCCCTACTCTCTGTATTTTTCATGATTGCCAAAGCTTTCATTATCATTTATCAAATTGCATCTGAATGGCAGATATCTACTGGTCTTGTGCCCTACTCTCTGTATTTTTCATGATTGCCAAAGCTTTCATTATCATTTATCAAATTGCATCTGAATGGCAGATATCTACTGGTCTTGAGGCTCGTCAAAGTACAGGTCCAGCAACTCCAGCACAAGTCAAGAATTTTGCTCTGTGTCAGCATCTGCAAGAAGTTCACACACGCATATCATCTATGATTATTGGACTGCCAACTATTGCTGCAGATGTGCTATCTCCCTCACTGGGTGCAATATATGGGGTTGCTCGTGATTCTGTTACGCCCTTGTTCAAAGCGATGGTTGACCGTCTTGAGTCATGCATTTTGCAAATTCATGAACAGAACTTTGGTGTTCTTGGCATGGATGCTGCAATGGACAATAATGCTTCACCTTACATGGAGGAGTTGCAGAAGTGTATTCTTCACTTTCGTACTGAGTTCTTGTCTAGGCTCTTACCTTCGACAAATGCAACAAGTGCAGGGACAGAAACTATATGCACCCAGCTCATAAGAAGCATGGCATCACGGGTTTTGACTTTCTTTATTAGACATGCCTCTCTTGTAAGACCCCTTTCAGAATCAGGGAAACTCAGAATGGCTAGAGACATGGCTGAGCTGGAGTTAACTGTTGGCCAAAATTTGTTCCCAGTAGAACAACTTGGTCCACCCTACCGTGCTCTTCGAGCATTTCGGCCCCTTATTTTCTTGGAAACGTCTCAACTGGAAGCATCTCCTCTTCTTCAAGATTTGCCACCAAGTGTCATTTTTCACCACCTTTACAGCCGAGGCCCTGATGAATTGCAGTCACCGATGCAACGGAACAAACTTACACATCTGCAGTATTCATTGTGGCTAGATTCTCAAGGCGAGGATCAGATTTGGAAAGGTATTAAAGCAACGCTAGATGATTATGCTGTGAAGGTTAGATCAAGAGGAGACAAAGAATTTAGCCCTGTATACCCTCTTATGCTCCAGTTAGGGTCCTCGTTAACGGAAAATGGTCGTGTAAAGTCTTAATTTTCAGCATACCTCTTGCAAGTCCCCACCCAAGGACTTTTCACCTCATGAAAGGTGTATTGGAAAGATACGAGGAAGTTACAGAGATTGCATTTTCTTTTGGTTTCAATTTTGTATTCGTTTTTGTTTTTTATTAGCAACTGTAGAGTTGATTTCAACACCAACGCTCAAGGGTGTTGCAAATTGCAATTTTTTTTAACTACCAATCCTCATTTTTAAGGTATTACTTGCACTTTTGTGTAATGACCTCACGGTGTAGCATGTTATTTTATTATCTTATAACTTGCGATTTTGTACCTTTTTAGTGTTAGAATGATTGCATTACGTTTACGCATATAAAAATTTTATATGCACGAATAAAGAATACTATACAATCAAAAGTTAAGCTAAACTTGTTTGAACTTTCAGATGTACAATTGAAAAGCACATTGTATAAAATGAAAGATATAATTCATGGATGTTCAAGCAACATTTATAATGAAGATGGTTCTTATTTTAAAAATGATAAAATAAAATTATTTAGTATATTCGTAACTAGGCTTGTTCATGAGTCTAGAAATTTACTTGAACTAATTTTTCATGTTTAGATTTAGATATTTTTCTTTAGGAAATTTTTTTATCGGGTTATTTTATTTTTTACGGTAGGTATCGTCTGTTATACAATTTTAGTTATCGGGTATTTTATTTTTTATTTATTTTTTACTTGTTTTTATCATATTGATATTGACCTCGGTCTGCTCTAACCAGGCACGTGCAACTACTCTTTTTATTATTTTACTTTTTTAATGCAAATTACTACAATTTTTTTTACTCTCCTCTATTCCTTTATCTTTCTTTTTGCTCACACCTATTAAGAAACTCTCTAGTAACTTATCTATTTTTTTTTTTTTTAGTTTGAAAATTTTCTTCTATTTTTTTTTCTTAGTGATTTTCAGTTTTAAATGTTGAGAAGAGGTCAAAAAAGAAAAAAAATTATCATTAAAAAGCAAGATATACAGAAATAGAAAATCGATTTTAAGATACTTTTTATTCTTAAATTTTAGTATATTTATTTTTTTAGTATATGTTTGATTGATTTTGATATTTTTGATATTAATTTTTTTTGTATATTTTTTTATTTTTCTGATATATGTTTTTAAATTACACATACTATTTCTTGTATTTTTGTAGAAAATATATATTAATTTTCTGGGACTTAAGATATTTTTTATTGTTAATTTTTGTTACATGTTTTTTAATTTTTCTGGTATATTTTTTGTTTTGTTTTGTTTTGTTTTTTTTTTTTGCTGTTGTAGGTTATTTTTCTGAATCATTGTTTTTAATTTTTATGGATTATTATTTTTAATTTTTCTAGATTTGTCATGTCATAATTTTAGAATATGACAGTTCTACAATATAGAAGCTGCTTAAAGTTACCAACACTCATACAACTCATTTTATGACCTGTTATTAGTTCATATTATCACTATTTTAATATCAATTTCCTCAGTTTATCAATCAACACCTGTCATAATAATTTTATACTTAATAATCTCATTTCATCTCATTAACTGTCATCATCATTTAAACATCATCATTTTCATAATGTATTATGTATTCTTAGATAATATTTACATTTATTATTTATATATTATTTTATACAACGCTAACTCATCTAATTATAGTATCATAGAGCTTTTATTAATGCAAAAAAAAAGTGCAAGTCGTGACATTTACATTGCAAAAGTAGTCTAGTCCCAACTGAAGAAAAAAGTTTGGAAACTTCTTTATTCCTAATCTGAAAAATGATACACCACTAAAACATGAGTATAAAAATACTTAGTGAGTCAAATATATATTACTATACATTTTGGTTAGGTAGACAATAAATAATTAATAATAACTCAATGGATAACAAATGAAAGATCAAATGGTTAACTTAATAGACTGCACACCAAATATTCACTTATAGCTAAGCAAGGAAGTTAATAAAAAACAGAATAATCAGGGGGTTTTCAAATAATCTTTATGAAAATATCAAATAGGGTCAAAAGAATCAATAAAAAAAATAGTTCTATAAATGGCACATCAAATGCCAAATCAAGGGAAATGAAAATGGATATCAATTAATGAAGTATAAACACAACAAATGAGCAAAATATCTAATAATGGTCAACAAGTAACTTATTAGGATAATGTGAGGCCTCGCTCAAGTATCGAGATGCTCAAATCAAAAGAGAGCAAATTCCCACAGACTAAAGGCAGTTGTAAACACATCTCGGTGCACGAGTGAGGCCTCACAGTTGACGACTCCACTGGGAATAAACTTAAAAAAAAAAAGTTAAGATGACTACTAATTGGTTTGAAAAGAAATGAAACACTCTCTTTTTTTTTTGAAGTAACTTTTATTCTGACTTTTTATTTAACTATTGATTTTGCATATATCACTTTGCATAACCAGTTATGAATCAAGAACTTCGTTAGTAAGTAGCATCGACCTGGAAAATCTCTTTGAGTATGTTGGGGAATAGCAAAGGCATCCATCCTATGATGAATCTTCAATCTTTTTAAAGTGTAATAGGCAGTAGTACTATTGGACCCACGCGAGGCTCTTTGAGTTACATGTGGTTAGGTATATCACTATCTTAGTGTGACGAGTACCCTTTAAACCAATCCACCTAATATTCATGTAATGAACATTAGATCTTGGACTTGAAGGCCCGTGAACTATAATATTGTTAAACTATCATCATGAAACCTTTTTCTCATGCCATGATCATGCATCCATGCCATGCTTCTACATCCATTATAGTTAGACCAAGAACCTTTCGAGTCAAACCCATGTAAACCAAAAAGCCTTTTATCCATGACCCAATTAAGATGATCATACTATCTTAGATTAGGAACCTATTTAAACCTTGGCTAAAATAGACCTAATCCATGGTTCTTATCTTTTGAAGGTACCAATGGTTGACTTATCCAGAACTAAAGTTGGAATTGAACCTGAAACCATGAACACACTCCTTACCAACCTCCTAAAGAAGCAAGAGGAGAGTTTCCAAGTTAGGCTTGATTTCGCATTGAAAGCTCAACAGATCCGCTTCAATGAAGCCTTAATCGAACAACAAAATGTTATTAACAAAGGTTTAGTTTCTCAACGAGCCTATTTTTACAAAGCCCTGAGTGCCTAATATGATCTTATCCAAAATGCAATGGGTCACTTAATCAAAACCTTAGATTGCATGAAAGAATCTATTGACTAGATCAAGCTAGATTCAAATAGCCCAAGTATCATACCCAGCTTTGATCTATATGGCGCTATCCCATAATTGGCTATGTCTTCGAATATTTTTTAGGACGAAAAATTCATGAAGAAACCTAGATATTATGGTACTACATAACAAGAGATAAACCATAAAAGGCACAAATAGAATATTGCCATGGTCCAGTTCCGACACCGACGATTTTCGGAATCCATTTGGGATTGATTTTAATACGGATTTTGGCAAGATTTGGGAAGATTTTCCAATATTTTTTAAGGATTCAACTTGATTGGAAAGTGAAGTATGAGTAATGCCACTTGGGGGCTTGTTTGGATATACAACAATTCATGAAAGACAAAAAAAAAAAAAAAGTGATTTTATTCATGGAAAGTTGTTACAAGATACAAAGTTGATATTACAATTGATATATGAGGGAATCCTCTCCATCACTCTCCTCCTTTATTTGATAATTTGGAAGTATTGAGGTACTTCTTCTTGGGTGAGCTATGATGGAGTTGGGAATGGTCTGATCCACTTGACGACTTGATGATGCTCCAAGGGCTATTATAGCCTTTTCTTTCCATTTCTTGTTCTTCTTCTTCAAGGAAGCCTACAACATGAAACATTTAAAGATCATTACCCATGCATGACATGCATTCATATATTTGCTAGAATAGGATGATATTACTTACCATTGTCTTGCTTGTTTTCCTTGATAGATGAGAGATGTAGGTTTTAGCGGCATTAAGAGCTTTTTGTAATTTTTTAGTCGTACTCTTTGGAACCTAGGAGATTGCATTAGTTGTATTAGTTTGTATTTTTAGGGGAATACATGAGAAAGAAAAAGAAGAAGGAAAATCACTTACATGAGTGTTATAAGGTGAAAAGAAAGCCATCGGTGGAATAGCCTTAATAGGAAGTTGCTTTTGGATGAAATTTCCACTATCATTTGTGGTCATAATCCCTGAATCCACTAAGTCTCCAACATCACCTAGAATAGTTTCTGAATGGTAAATTTCCATATCCACATGGAATGAAGAATGAGAAGAACTAGCTAAATCCTCTAGAGCCCGTTTTCTAGTATAAGTTTAGGAATTTGAAGGAGCATGAGATAGTGGAAGAGATCCTAGATGATGGGAAGAAATGAAGTTATAGTATTCTTTACCATCAATAAGAGAAGAGAAGTTGGGTCTACAATCTTTTCCTCTTAGAGCTTCTTCAAGTTCCTCTACCTCCAAATATGTAGTCCAATACATGGAAAGGAGAGGTAAAATAAGAACTTTCCTATCTTCAGGCCCTAGAAACCAAGCATAGGTTTTTTCTCCAAGGAACCATTCAAGAGTTAAGGGACCTTTAAGAAGAATCCTTAGGTGGGTAAGGTAAGCCATATATTGAAGGAAGGAAGGAAATCGCTCGACTTCGTCCAATGGATGGTACACAATCTACAAAAGAGAGAAAATAAAGAAGTTCACCATAAAGAACTTGGGAAAAATGAAGAATTGAGAGATGAATATCTTACCTCATCCCAAGAGAGGGAGTTGAGTTATTGTTTATATGATGAAAAAGGGATCTTTGGGATAGTTTTACTCCTGATCCAAGCCTTACCCTAAGGAAGCAATCACTTCAAGCAAACTCCTCCATTTCTTAATCATCATCATAAGAGTGAGGAATCTTTAGAGTAACTTCTTGAGAAAAAGGAGGGCACTTGAAAATATTGAGTTCATACATCCATATATAAGAAATGAGATAAAACTGAGCATGACATTGAGAAAAAATTAGTTGAAAAAGAAAAGTTAGAAAAGCTTATCTTAATGACCCTCCAACAGCCATCTAAGACCACTCGTTGCTGACTTGTTTTGTCTATAAAAAAGTAGAGATGAGATAGAGCCAAGGAACCCCAATTTATGTCTTTAACCTTTGAAAGATCCCATAGTGGGGGCAAAAGGGAGAGATTGACCATATTGAAGGTATTGGCAAAAAGTGTGGTGCCAAAGAGATAGAGAAGGAAGCACCTTGTTTGTTGATCCACAAGCTTGGGAGAAGTAATAGCTCGTTTAAAAACCAATCGTTTTAGCTCGGTATAATAAATGTGCCAATTTTATTTAGTGGAGGGTGACTTCAAGAAGAGCATTCATATAATCATGTTGGGTTTTAGAGTTACCTTCACATAAATAAGCATCGAAAAGAACGATTCTTCCTTCAAAAGAAATTTCTGTTATGGCGGCAAAATCCAATGAAGTGATAGTCATCTCACCAATAGGAAGGTGAAATGTGTGGGTAGAATCTACCCACCTTTTTTTGATGGCAGTTAAGGCATCGACGTTCTATCTTAATGTAATACCCTAGGAAGCCCCATCTTGTAAGCATGAATTGATTCTCATTTTATAGTTTAAAAGCATTGAAATAATGGGAAATAATTTTAGAGACACAGTTAGAAAGCAAATGCAAAACTTTTTCGGAAATCGTCGGTATTGAAAATACTGCCGGGAAAATAACAGTCCGGCTAATTTAAGAATTTTTTATCCAAACTTGGGGGAATGAAATAAGTTAATTTTATATGAAATTATAGTGAAAAGAAAGAGTTGAAAAATATTTTGGAACACTGAAAATAAGAGTAATGGCAAAATTGTAAATAAAGGCAACTTTGGAGGTAATTTTGGAAATCCACTGTCTGGGATCCAGAAATGACCCGAAACTATTTTTAAATGATAGAAAAAATTAAAATAAGGTATTTCACTCCCCATACTTGAGGTTGAATCCAAACAGAATAGACATAATAAATTACAGAAAGTTTTGGGGTAAAAAATATAAATAAGGAAAATTTTGGGCCAAAAGTATAATTAAACAAAGTTGTGGGATCCACCCATTCTAGAAATAAGCTAGGTGGCCGAAAATGATGGTGGTGGAGGTGAATAATTGATAGGAAAATTATTAATTGGTTTATTAATTAAATAGGTGCCAAATAAGCCAAAAATTTAGAAATTTCTATTATTTTGTCTTCATTTCTTTTTGGAGTTGGTTTTAGTGTATAAGGAAGAAGTCTTGGCTGCCATTTTTGGAGAGGAGTGGCCGAACCACATATAGAAGAAAACCACCAAAAATATATTTCCAACCTTTCCAAAGAAAATCAACCAAAATTTGATAGGAAAAGATGAGAGAAAGAAGAGGAAGAAGAGGAAATTGATGGAGATTATGTGAGCTATTTGGTGAAACAAAAAGGAGAAGGAATTTCATAGTTCAAGGTAAAGATTCCTAAACTTAGTTATTTGATTGTATTTAAGAGTTTTAAGGTTTGATTTGGCAAATAATTGAAGTAATTAAGCTAAAAATGTTAAGAATGAGTTAGGGTTAATGTAGTTTCTGAATTTTGTTTTGAGGCAGTAATTTGTGGCTATTATTTCAAAATTTTAAAGACTGAATTTGAGGATAATTAAAACATGAAAGTTGTAGATAAATATGTTAATTAGATTTTTATAAAAGAAATTTGGAAAATTTGAAGTGAGGAAAGAGTTATTGAGTAAAAACTATGACTGATCTGGAATTAAGTTTTCTAGAAAATGCTGTTGTGTTTTTATTTTACATAATGATAAAGACAGAATTAGAAGAAGAGTTCAACATAAAAAGTGTTATTAATGTCTTATATATAGTATTGTAAATTTTTTTTGTAATTGGAATTGTGGTTTATGAGATATTAGGTCATAAGTATAGACTGCCCAGATTGACTGTCTAACAGAACATAGGTTATAGAATTCAATTAATTTGAGGACCTTAAAGTTTGAATTAGAGAAAGTATTAAAAATAAAAAATGTTCATTTATATGTTATATAAATTTATATAAAATTTTTTTGTAATTGGATGAGTACGGAATTAATTATAGGCGTAAAAATAGGGCATGTCTAGATAGAGATTTTAGGGCAGTAGTTTAACTTTGAAAATTCACTAATAATTGTACAGTGATCCAAAAATTCTAAAATTTGGATATGTTATAATTTTATATTTTATTTTCAATATGAAAAGGAATTATAGTAATTAGTTAAGTATTGATTGAATTACTAGAAACGGAACCGGATCTGCCATAATAAGATTTTAGGCAGAATGCAGGGAGCAGGGTTAGCAGTAGGGTTAAGTTTAACTGACACCATATGATATGTAGAACTTAAAAATAGATGAATTTTGGATATGTTAGACCCTAATATGTCTAGTTTAAGTATTAAAAAGAATCAAAGCAATTGAATAAGTGTAGGCTGAGTTAGAGACAGAAATGTCTGAACTGCCAGAATGAGATTAATAAATGAGAATTGTTAGGCTAAAAACCCTAAGTATAAGAATAAATGGAAATTTATTAAACTAAATTGAAGATTAATGTATAACATATATATGAATACTGATTGTTAATGTTTAAATTAATGTATAGCTTCGAATACTGAAGCGGATATAAGTGGAAGTTCAAAGTAGAGAAGTGAATAGTGGAGACGTAAAGATATTAGCGAGGTGAGTAATGTATACATCATTATGCATACTCATGTTTTGATTTGTTGACCCAATGAGTATGTTTCCTTCTTGATTAAATGCCACTTGTTATTATTGATCATTCTTTGATCTTCCTAAAGATTGAAATTTATCCATATTCATTGATTGCTATTGATATTGAAATGCCTTTTGTGTACTGATTGATAAGTAAACCAGTGTATTGAGAGCTATTGTACCAAAATGTTCTTAATGCATACTTGATATTATTATTGATTTCTATTGGCCTATTTACATATGAATTTGATAGAGCTACTGCTCCGACAGGGTAGTGGGAATATACTGTCGGCGATGTGCACATTGTATTACTGATGCCCTAGCTGGGAGGGGCTATGATCCTGACCATAGGGTCTGATAAGCCTTATGCTTACTGATACTGATACTACTGGAGACTGTATGTTCGCATATAGTCCATGCTGATACTACTAGAGACTGTATGTTTACATATAGTCCATCCATTTATCTGTCTTATCTATATGATACTAGTATTGTTTACCTGTTCATTGATTCTAAACTTATACCTTATTGCTTACCGTTGATATCTTTTATTATCATATGCTTATATCTCATATATAATGATGTATGCATACTCACTAAGTATTTTATACTCACCAAATTGTGGTTTATAATTTTTATAGGGATGAGATAGAGAAAGCTGATTTCAAGTCAATTCCTTTTTCCGACTTGGGACATCAAGTATATTAAGGTAGAATATTATTCACTAAAGGTCATTAGTGACAATTCTTAGAGCTTCATGGTACTGTATATAATTGGATGATTGAGTATTATAATGATATATGAATAGTATAATATTTAATGTTACTGTGATATTCAAAGTATAATGTATAATGATTGATAATGACAATGACATTGAAGTGATAGAGACAGTGATACTGAAATATAATAAAATGAAATTCGCATGTTTTAAAAGAAATTTAGAAGTGCCATGTGTGATTATTGATTTTATTGAAGTTGAGGGTATAAGGATGGCAAAATTATTGGGAGTGTAAAAATAATTTTTAGTGCAGGTTGTGTAATTTTTGAGAGACCCGATTTTAGGTCTAGAATAGTATTAAAATTTCAAAAGAAGCTCTGGCAAAATTTTTGTAAAATTGATAAGTAATAAATGGGATTTAAGTATTGATTAATGAATTTAATATTGATTGAATGATTGATAAATGGATTGTTCATGGGTTCTACGGGTTTCCAGTGACCTTAAGTCTACCCATGCCCTAGGATCATCGCGGCCCAAAAGTGGGTCATGACACTTAATTGAGATGAAAAAAGACTATAAATGAAGAGATCAAATCTGACGGAATTAATATGGAGTTGAATCGCTCTTGGAAGTTGGTTATACCAAGACCTAGCCTCATGCATATTCCCACTCCCATATTTGATTTTTATGGGAGATTTCATGTAAGAATAAGTAAAGAGAGCATTTAAAAGAGGAATTTCATTACTTTGACTTAAACCATGATGAGCCAAGAAAAGAACGCATAATGCCTATAGGTAGGCTCCACCATAGGAAGATTTGGAAGAGTAGGAGGGGCCGTCCTTTTGATTTTTCTATGAACTTGAGAAGATGATGCCATTTCTTTGAAGAAAAAGAAGGAGATTTGTTTATAAGAAAGACTTTACCTTAGCAAAAGAGGATGGTAAGAAAAATGAACCCAAGAGTGGGTATTTATAGATGAAGAGTCGTGATGTCACGTCCCGATTTCGGAACATGATGGTCCTAGGATGGGAGAGATGCCAGAGGCGACCGGCACCCATATAACCTAGTATCACATGCAATTATCAATTACTATCAATTACTTAGTTACTATTCATTTTGCATTCTGTAATTCGTCTATAATTCATACTGCAATTGGCTGTAACAATCATCATCTCATGCCATAATATTAATTATACTGCATAATATGCCATACATAAATATACATAATCTAACTATGTTATTATACAACCCATGGATCTACTAAAATATATACACACAAAATACAGTGTTTAAAATAATTACACTGCTAAAGACACTGCAGAATTCCTCGAAAAGCAACAGTCAAGAATTTGCCTACTACTCTGCACCTGGAAAGGGGAAACAATGAAAGGGTGAGTATATAAGATACTTAGTGAATCTAATATGCATCGACTAAGAATAAAGGCTAGAACATCAGAAAATAAGAGACAGATAATCAACAATAACAATCTATTCAACAATTTCAGGATACAGAATCAGACTACAGTAGATGACTATAGAATCAATAATAAAGTCAATGGAAAATATATCACATGGATAAGACAAATAAAGGGTCATAAAACTCATATCACATGTATCCATCATGTATCAACAAACATAAAACAGATCAGGTCTTATGTCTAGGACGGTTAACCCTTCCCAGCTAGGGTATCATTATACAATGTGCACATTGTCGACAATATTTACTCACTCCCCTATCGGAGAGGCAGCTCTGTCAAATTACATTTGAACCATAATAGATATAGAACAAGTCAATAGATGCCATTTAAACAAAAATGGTATCACAAAGTATCAATAACTCAATATCAATCATATGAAGCTGCAATTTAAACAATGGATTAGCAATAATAAGTAGATATACAATAGCAATATGTTGGAAGTTAACAATGGGATGGAACATAGGTTGGTCATACATGAATAAAAGGTTAGCACAATTGGCATGCCAGTGTCGCTAGCAAAGATGGCATTCAAATGGTAGGCCTAAGGATGAAACAAGTGATAGGCCTATGGCAAAATGAACTAGGCATTTTGTCAAACACATGGTGTGCAACAATGAATGGATAAATTGGCATAGTTTGGGTGCAACTCCAACATTGCCCCAATAATCAACAACAACTCACAATGTAGGCATTTCAATAAACAATAGATATCCAACAACAAACAATAATTAAAGGATCAAATAGGCTTAGAATTCCAAAGAAAAACAAAGCAAAAACCATGGCATGAATAGTGAAGTTAGGTTCGGCCAAAATGAAGGTTTCATGGTAGGTTTCCAATCAATATTTCAATGCTATAGACATGTCACATGAGGCATATTAAACTCACCGTAGACCTCAAATCACCTAGCAAAATTGATTTGCTACTAATTTCTTCAAAGTAGGCAAAAATGACAACTTTCCAATTCTTGATTTTCTACATCAAACTAATCAAATATAATCCATCTATTAGCCTCCAATTAATATATTCTAAGCTTAATTAATATTAACTAATACAAAATCAAATAGCCAAATCACATAACTTCAACCTAGGATTTCTAATTGGGAAAAAAAATATCAAATGCATCAATTGATGCAATTAATCACTAAACCCATCTAATTCATCATTTAATACTCCTAAATCATTCATTAAACTAAACAAATCACTTTGTTACCTCTAAAAGATGATCCACTAGAAATCCACTTAATGATTGTTCTTGAATTTCTTTAAGTTTTCAAACAAATCAAAGTTGGGAAATGGAATAACTTTGGCTGATTTAAGGTTTTCCTTAGTTTTTTCTAAGAAATCAAGCTTGAAAATTGGTGAAAGAATGGGTATATAGTTTGGCCAACATGAAGAAGAAGGAGAAGAATGGAAAAAAATTTCCTAAGGCATGCTTATATTCTAAGTTATAATGACAAATTACATATAGGTCCTTAAACTATCCATTAATCATACTTTCACCCCAACTTCCCCAACTTTTTCTGTAATTTATTCTGACAATTCAATTGAGAATTGAATTTCAAAGTGGGAATTTAAATAGCTTATTTTTATATGTACTTTATTATAAAAGTAGTTTTAGAGCCATTCTGAAACTCAGACAATTGATTTCCCACTATACCATTAAAGTTTCACTTATTTATGATTTTGCCATTACTTACTTTTTCAGTGTTCCTAAACATTTTTCACCTCTTTCTTTTCACCATAATTACACATATAATTATATGATTCTTTATCCTCTGGTCTGAATAAAAAATTCATCTGTCAACCGAAATGCTATTTTTTCGGCAATGTTATTAACATCGATATTTTTCGGGATAGTATCTCAAATGCATTCTAACTATGTTTCAAAAATTATCTTTAGTTATTTCGATATTTCCAAACCAATAACTGATTATATTGTTGTTCAATTATGGTTGGAATTAATAGGGTATTACACATGAATGGGAAAATTGAAGTTTGAAGAAGTGGAGGGAAATGAAAGATAGCTTGAAAAGATGTGAATCTATTGTCTTGAAAATGGGAAGTGTTGGAATCAGAAAAAGATGATGGAAAAATGGAACATTTCCTTAAAAGAAAGAAAAGCTATTTTGAAGCATGCAAACCCATTATCTTGAAAATAGGGTATGGAAGAAGAAGAAGACAAAGAGATGATATGGAGATAGGACACTTTTCTTAGAAGAAAAAGAAAGTTATCATAAAACTGAAGATTCACTACCTTGAAAATAGAAAAGTTTTGAAAGTTGAAAAGGCAATTTTGGAAGTTGAATGATTTCTTGAAAATAAGAAAAGGAGAATAGTCACTCTCACTTGTCTTAAAAGTGGGGGATATTGAATGAAAACCTTCAAATAAGAAAAAGAAGAATCTTTGGAAGAAGACAAAATGCATTGGAAGATTCTTTAAGTAGATGCTTTAGTACTTAAGAAAGATTATCAGAAGAAGTCATTAAGACATAATATAGGTGAGGACCTTTATGCAAAATAATAAAGGTGAGGACGTTTATGCAAATGGAATAAAGGTAAGGACCTTTATACAAAAGAAATAAAGGTGATACCTTGGAGCAAATGAAAGAAAGATGAGGATTTCAAATCAAAAAGAAGAAGGGTAAATACCCTAAAAGCAAATTGATGGTTGAAAAGAATTTGCATTGCCCAAAAGTAGATTCTTTATGTATTGGATGGTTTCCCTAATGGGGATCATCATCCCATTAGAAGACTTTTCAGAGGGAGAAGAATTTGCATCGCCTGAAAATAGATTCCTGATGCATTTAATGGTTACCCTAATAAGGATCGTTATCCTATTATAAGACATTTTCGAGGGAGAAGTATTTGTGTCGCCCGAAAGTAGATTCCCGATACATTTGATGGTTACCCTAATGAGGATCGTCATCCTATTAGAAGACTTTTACGAGGGAGACATATTTGTGTCGCCCAGAAGTAGATTTTCGATGCACTAGATGGTTACTCTAATAAGGACTAATATCCTGTTACAAGACTCCTCCAAGGGAGAGGTATTTTGCATTCTACCGGAAATAAATTCCCAATGCGACCATACACACTAGAATGGTAAGGTTCAAGTTTGCACATCCTAACATTGAATGATAGTATGATTTATTGCACTGTGTTCACTCGAACACATGCTCCACAAACCATACTAAGTGGAGGCAAACTATCGACACTAATTTTTGATACACCTTGAGCCCGAGCCGAAGCCAGATGATGCAGCATAAAGAATTGAGATTGTGAGAGAAAGATTACTTGTCAAAGTGATTACTTTTGCTTTTGAATCAAGGAAATTGCTAAGGTTGTCTTAGAAATTTATAATCCAGGTTTATATTTTAATATAAAATGTGTCAAAATGTATTTCAAAATGAATTTGGGTGATTTCAAGGCTGTATTCGGTGATTCGATTGCAAAATCAAGCTCGCAGGCAGTCGCCGGCCAGTTTGTGGCAAACCGTCGAGCCTGTGCAAGCTCGAAGCCTATTTAATTTCTTTTCTTAGTTAAAAAGAGTATTAAAATAGTTTTAAATATTTCTGAAAAATTTTTGGGTCATTTCGGACAGATCAGACACAAAAATAGGTTCGGATTGTAGTGTCTTTTACGACAACTATCCGGTTTTGAATCTAAGATATATTAGTAAGGATTAACCAACCGAGGAAAGGAGTCGCCACTCGATTAAAGGTATAACTGATACCACAAATGCAGTGCATTTTCTTCTTCTAAGAAATGAGTAATGGTTTTATCCCTGGCTAAGCATCAAGCCGCCTAATCCAGAGATCCAGGTAAGAAAACCGGGTACGGATTGAAGAAGGTGTTAGGCACCTTAATCTGCCTGGCCATTGGCCAGCCTCCCTATTTAGCTAAAAGTCATAGGTGAACTAACTTAAGCATAACATTGAAAGAAACAATTCATAAGCCAAAAAAGGTAAGTTCCATCATGGCACATACTCAACCATATTATAAACCAGACCAAGCATAATTCTCAAGAAAGATTAGATGAGTCATAAATAGTCTCACTAAAAACCCAACCTCCTTAGTTGATGGGTTGTTGGTGGTGAATATCATATTATAATGCTTTCTATTTTATGAGGGATTTGGATGGGACCCGTACTTTTAACACTCCCCTTTGGACTACCAATTCTAGAGCTTCTATATGGAACAATAACTCTTCTTTGACTATTGGAATTAGAGATTTTATTCAATTCTTTTTTATTTTTGAATAAGTAATATGTGTATTAATCATTTATCTTTTTATTTATTGTTGCAGTTTTCATCCTGATTATTATAAAGTTTAGAAAAATATTACAATGGGATAGTCTAGATGTTGGAAGTTGTTTCTTGTAGGTATGCTTATTCATAATGGGAGTAGCTTAGTGAAATTTATTAGTTTGAGTGATTGGCAATAAAAATTGATTGTTATTTTTGTCATTTTTTTATCCAATTGTAGAGTGCTTACTGATTGTGAATTATAATTCTTAATTGATGTTTTTCTGGATGCTAACTTCTTTAGTTATTGGTTATAATATCAAGAATAATGTATACATTCTAAATTCTTTTCTATTATTTTATGTTTTCCTGTTATTTTATGAGAAACTTGATCAAAGACTGAATCCACCGAGGTTTTCAAATTCTTATATTCATTAATTTTAATTGAGAATAAACAATTGACTTTTGAGATTTATACATATTTTTGTCTAATTTCCTTTTTTTTTTTTTTTTTTTTTTAAGAGTTGTGATTCATAATCAATCCTGCATAAATGTTGTTATTGTAAGGGTATGTTTTTACTTTCTTTTTCTCTTTTGGGTTGCTGGGTCATGGGTTACTCTTGACCTTAATTTTTGCCTCTCTCTCTCTCCTTCTTTTTATATTATTTTTTGCTAACATATCTTTGTTTGTACAGGTGTTTGTTTTGTGTTTCTGTGTTATTGTACTTTGGGTAATTGCGATTAATCCAGTTATTATTGATTAGGTTTCTGGAGTTGAGGTGCAGGTGGTGGTGGAGCTGGAACCACCTGTATCGAAGAAGCCTATTGCCTCTGTTGGGTAATATATTCAACTATTATCTCGTAATTACCCTCTAACCATTCAAATATTTGAGCTATATCTAATGGAGGTGCTAAAGGAACCTCATTATCCCCCATTCTACTAACAAAATCGGCCTCAGAAGAAACATCTCTCCTGGGATGACCATGTCCTCTGCCTCTACCATGACCGTGTCTAGGAGGCATAATAGAACTAATAACAAAATAAATAATTCAGATTCAGATCAGATAGAAATATAAATTCACAATAGAGGATAATAGAACATTGACAAGATATAATTCCTATGCTCTATAATTTCCCTAATCAGGCACTTATTTCCACATATCAACTATAACTTCAAACTTAAACTCTAATACCACCTTTGTCACATTCCAAAACTAGAGATACGACGGTTCTAGGATATGGGTAGGCTTAAGGCCACCAAAAACTAGTAGAACACACCAACCTAACTTGTGGCAAAAAACTAAACAATATCTATAGCCATCCACAAATCCAAATCATAAACATCATCAACCTGTAATATAATAATCTAAAATATAATCAATTTATTCACTATGGATCAAAGAAAAATAAGATCCTCTATCCAAAATGAATAAGTGATAACCCAAAAGAATATTACAACCATTCAACTATTATGAAGCTTTAAGAGGATTACATCTCTAAATAATAACAAAATATATAAAATAATAAGAGTCTATACTTCCAGTTAGCTTCTTGGAGAAAGAAGTCAAAAAGCTCTATCTTCGATCTTTGGACAGACTATTCTAGCACTTTAAAACCACAACAGAAAGAGGGTGAGCCTTCAACTTAATGAATTATGCTTATGTCATACCTAAGGTTCAAAATTAGATCAGAGATTCAGAGTGCTGTCTTTATCTATATATATAATAAACAAAGTTCATATTACAGATATTAAATATATATAATCAAAGGTCATATACACATCAAAATCAGAATCAGGGGTCAGAAGTGCCTACAAGAAATGGTACGTCACATATACATTTATATATGTAGCGCAAGCAATGTAAGTGTCAAAACAACAGAGAAATAGAACCGGAGTCTAACGACATCCGTAAACAAAACAAGAGTACTACGATCTCCATACATAGTACATGTTCTTGTGTTAACACACGCCTAAAGAAACTTTGTCCCCTCTAGGAAGGACACTGATAATTTGACTCTATCAATCGAGTAACTGGTGCACACAGTCCTATGATATGTCCCTCATAGGGAAGGCTTCTGACAATAACTTCTATTTGGTTCAGAATACAAATAATTGCAACAGAGATTCTTATCAATCATTGAACATTTCAGAATAGTTAGTTTATACTATAATAATGAATTAATTCTAAAAAAATGAGTAGCAATACCAACTCCCAAGCACAATAATGGTATTAAGATATATATATTTATAACAAATATCATTGGTTTTAAGGAAATACCAACTTAACTATTGCATGGATATGCTCATAATGAACTTTAGCAGAAGAATCATATATATACATATACAAATACATACAAAGCACATATGCATAACTCATCTTCACAAAGAAAAAATCCAACCTGAAGCTCAAAAAACTCTATCAAGCTCCAAATCAACTCAAAAACACTTTCATGCTCCAAGCTTAACACATTTCAACAATTTCATAAATTTAGGGTTTTCCTTGCCCTACATTAACCATATCAAATTTTTGCAATTAAATAATCTATAAAACTTTCTTAGATAGTTCTTAAATTTAATTTAACCATTCTTAAAGAAAATTATGTGTAATATCCTATAAAAACATAACATGTTTTTATGATTAAAGTTCTTAGTATGTGGATTGAAATTATCGAAATAACTAAAGATAATTTTAAAAACTCAGTTAGAGCAAAAACGGAAAACTTTTTCGAAAAATGTCGGTGTCGATATCGCTGCCGCAAAAATACCAGTTTGGTCGACAAATAAATTTCTGATTCTAACTAAGGGGTAATTTATTATGTGTATGCATGTATAAATACAGTAAAAAGAAAGAGGTGAAAAATATTTAAGAAAACTGATAAAGTAAGCAATGGTAAAACCGTAAATAAAGGAAACTTTAGGGGTATAATGAAATTTGGAAAGTCTGAGTTTCAGAACGAGTCTAAAACTATTTTTATTATAAAGTATTAATAAAACTAAAATATTTTAATATTCACTTTGAAATCCAAATCCCGACGGAATTGTCAGAAAAAATTACCGAATGAAAATGTGGCAAAAACACAATTTAAGGAAAGTTGAAAGACTAAAAGGAAATTTATCAAATATGACTTACTATATAAGCTACATTTAGCAAACTTTTGCCCATTTTTATTCTTCCTTGTCCAAAAATTCTCCCTCTCTTCTCCATTGATTTTTCTTCCATTTTGTTAAGGAAAATCCATGGAAACTTGATTTAAACACTATATAATCCATCTTCCATCCATATGAAACAAAAAATTCAAAAACAAAGGACTTCAAGATTTTGGCCACTTCACCATTTTGAGGTAAAATGTTGTTTTGCTTGATTTTATGTTTGATTTAGGATTAATTGATATTAGTTAGATTGGGTAATTAGTTTAACTGTATCAATTGATGCATATAGCATTTTTGCCCAATTTTCAAACCCTAAACCTAAGTTGTATGAATTGATTTCGTGAAATTGGATTAGTATGTGTAAATTGAGTATATAATAAGTTAATTGGAAGTTAATTGATGGTTGAATTGTTGCAGAAAATTCGATTGAAGAAAATTACATATTTTGCCTACTTTGAGAAATTTGAAGAAATTGGTGGCAAACCAATTTTGCTAGGTGATTTGCAGTGTTAAGTGAGTTTTTTATGCATCATTTGTTATGTCTAAAGTGTTAAATTGCCAATTGGAATCCATATGTAAAAAGCCAAAAGTAGCCGAACCATAATTAGGGCAAATTGCCTTGATTTTTGGTTTGTTTTCCTATGCCAAATTGATCCATTTGATGATGTTTATTGATGTGTATATAATGCCTATAGAATTACTTTCAATGTGTATTATTGTTGACAATTGGGGCAATATCAATGTTGCACCAAAACCTTGCCAAAATGTCCATTGTTGGTTACACACCAAGTGTTTGATAAAATTCCTAGCTTAAAATCCATAGGAAAACCATTTGAATGCCATCGTCACCAGCGACAATGGCATACCAATTGCATCAAATTTTTGGTCGTAAATGACCAACTTATGTTTGATCCCATTTTTTATTGCTAAACCTTTGGTCATTGTATAATCGATTGTTATTGATATCTTATTGATTCTATTACTCATTGAATTAATTGATGATGAGTTATTGATACTTGATGATGCCATTATTGTAAAATGGTATCTATTGATATGTTATTGATTCTATTGATTCCGATGTAATTTGATAGAGCTGCCACCCCGACAGGGTAGTGAGAACCATACTGTCAGCATTGTGCACAATGTATATTGTTATGCCCTAACTGGGAAGGGCTATGAGTCCTAGTCATAAGACCTGATCCGTCTTATGTTTATTGATATGAGATTGATTCGTGCTTGACACATTTCTATATGTATTTCTTTATTATCTGTCATTATTCGTCATTATCTATCTTATCCATGTGATATACTTTACATTGATGTGATTGTTGACTTAGAGTCATATTATATACTTGACCCTGTATCTAGAGATTTTGAGTAGATTGATTTATTTATTTCATCTGCCTATTGTTTATTGATATTCCATTACCTGTTATTGGTCGATGCATATTAGATTCACTAAGTATCATATATACTCACCCTCTCACTATTTCCCTCTCCAGGTGCAGAGTAAGAGGCAGATTGTCACACCCCGACACCATCGGTGCGACGGTCCTAGGGCAAGGGTAGGTTTAAGGCCACCATAAACTCGTAAAACCCTGAACTAGACCTGTCTCAAACATAATAACATACATTCTATCCAAAACAAATCATTAAATCTCATAAATAATCATTTATAACATAACATCTCTACTTGTTCCTTACCAATTAAAAGATGAATCTAACATCAATATGGAACAAGTGAGAGTTTACAAATGCCATCTATGGCTACAAAATCAAACATCTCATCTCTAACTACGGAGCTCTAAGAGAATGTACCTCCACAAACATGATTATATATATATATACATATAACAAAATAATATCAAAAATAATTACATCCAAGCTTATTGGGAAGAATAAGTCAAGAAACTCTATCCTCTGGATTAGCTCTCTCTCGAGCTACACTAGTACTTGAAACCACAGAAGAGGGATGAGCCTTCAACTCAATAAGATATGAAAACCACAAATCAAGAATCTGAATATCAAATCATGAACATGAATATATATACAAATATATATTTTGGGCAAAGAAAGAATCTTGGCTTTTTTAACTGGAAGGAACATGAGTGCTTATAATAATTAGTACTATCAAATCATATCACAAATCAAATCATGGTTCTCATTTAGAACATAAAATGCCTACAAAGGATGGCATTATCAAATCTCATATGATAGAACTAATCTCATATCATAACATACGTATCAGTAGCCTTGCTACCTTAACATGGCACATATGCTTGCGTAGGCATACGTCTAGAACTCATGGCCCCCTCTAGGTGGAACACTGATAAAAACCCTATCAGCTGGGCTCCCATTATGCACATTGGACCAATGAATTTACTCTCATTGGAAAAAGCATTCTATACATATTTATCTCAGGGTTCATAAAAAAAATACTGCATCTTCACAAAACTGAAATTTGGTCAAGAAACCATTTGGCATTTATTACAAAAGCTGTCATGATCTTGGTCAAAGATATGTCCAAGTCATTATCATTTATATATATATATATATATATATATATATATATATATATATATGCTCTC
>CANXYC012574365.1:0-18345 GCA_948193065.1 Aleurites moluccanus | reverse complement strand
ATATCAAACTAATCAACACTCAGACAGTGGTGACTCTCCAAAAGTCACCCAGACTCCTGCATCAAAATCCAACCGAACAGCCCTGATACAAAATACTCTCCACTGAGATATACTTATCCAAAAATTCTGAAATTTTACAGAAATCATCTCAAACACACACAAACATTTTTTATATTTACAACTTCAACAAATTCTGCCTCAGTCATTTTCAGAAATTCCAAACGTGCACTGCATCCCTGCAGGAATTCTCATCCAGACCAGCCTTGTTCAAATAGACACAACTCACCACATACTCAGAATTTTACCAAACCATTTTACAGAATTATACTAAAACATAAATTAACAACTTTCATATTTTACACCTTACCCAATTATGTCTTTAAGAGTAAGTAATGGTCAACACTGAATTCTACTGCAGTTCAAAACAAAAGTTTCTGAAATTTTCAACTTGTCATTTAAATCTTTTAAAATTCTCCAAACATATAAAATCAACAAATACACTTAAAAAATGGCAGATATTACATTTATGTATCAGTTTTAATTCACTAAGATGTACTCTACTTCTTAATTAATAAAATTACCCTTCTTTTTAAAAAAAAAAATTAGTATCATCGAGTGGAATTCATTTATTTATATTTTGTTGTAAGTTTAATTTTTTATTTAATTTTAATTTTAAGGAAAAAAATATAATTGAAATAATTTTATCAATTAATGTATGAATAAATTTGTTTTTTCCACTTAAATCTTGATTTTTATGTTTTTTAATTATTCTAACATTTATGGGATATATTATTGCAAATTAACCTAGTTTTACTTTTTCCTTTAAATCTTGCATTAACTATGAATATATATCAATCCAATAAAATAATAACATATAAAATAAAATAAAAAATATTAATATATTTTTACTGAATTAAAAAAAATAAAAAAATAATATTAACTAAAATATTTTATCACTTATTAATTAAATATATAAAATAAATTATTACACTCAATATACGGAAGAATTTTTCATTAATCTATACATAATTTTGGTCTAATGACTAAAAAATTACCTTAAATATGAGAAAACAAGAAATAAATTTTAGCCAATAATGAGCTTACAATGTCAATTAAAAATATTAAACTTTTAAAAAAAAATCATCTCACTAAAAATTTTAAAATAGCCAATTGTCACAAAAAAAAAATATTATTCATCTTTTTCTTTTGGATATTATAGAAAGATATTTTTATTAGTTATTTGCCTCAGTTTTACAATGAGGTTAATTATAACTGCATTTACCTAAAAAAAAAGTTGAAAACTTGCGCTTTGCGCAGTTTAATATTTAATTTTTTTAATTAATTTTTATGTAATATAAAAATATAAATATAAATGTAAAGTTATGGTATATTTTGTATAAACAACTGTAATGTTTTAATAAATTTCTGTGCAGGTCTACGTCAATATTTTTATAATAATATAAAAATTTTAATTATTAATCATAAAATTTAATTATAAAAAAAAGATATTGAGAATATAAAAATGACAGCAATTAAAATGTATCGAAAACATTATCTTATTCTATTTATTTATTTATTTATTTTAGTGTTATTTCTAATTTTTTACTCATTATGTAAGAATAAAAAATTAAAAAAAAAATCTATTAAGTTTTCATATTAAATATTTTATTAGTGATTAAAAATTTATTTTTAAAGTTTTTGGGCCACTTTCAAGTGTCTCCAGCACTATCTTTTTAAAGTTGGAGTATAAAATTTTTTTTAACTCTTTCTATATTCACCATTTAATTTATTTTTTTTATAAATTTTATAAATTTTATATATTTTAAAAATATATAAAATTTATAAAATTTATAAAAAAAATAAATTAAATGGTGAATATAGAAAGAGTTAAAAAAATTTTTATACTTCAACTTTAAAAAGATAGTGCTCGACACCCTTGAAAGTGGCCCAAAAATTTTAAAAGACTGTTTGGTTGGCCAATTAAACACCTCTAATTGTCGATTGTCAATATACGTATCGCTAATTAAAAAAATTTGGATTATTTGATTGGCTAACTAAAAACTCCAATTATAACAAAAAAAAAAAAATTCAATCAGTAAATCTCATAAGCAGGTATAAGTTACTTTTAGCGAGTAGTAATTTGACAATCACACTTTTACACCAATCGTACATTTAGCAATCGTTCTACTAAACACTTCCTAATTGGGCTCTTCACACATATTTAATAAACAGCTCCTTGTAATTGCTCGTGTGAAAATTCATCATGATACTATTTGGCTACTCAGCCAAAAAATAATAATATTATTATAGTTTGGTTCCCAGAATTATAGTTAAATGAACCTTTTACTGATTAATTTACTTTGTTGAATTACTAATAGTAATTCATCTTCTATGTTTACCTGTTCTTGAATATAGAATTTGGCCGTGTAAAACTTGCATTTGCTTTAAATACAAATGAATCTACCCTTGTTCATTTCATTGTATCATCCCAACTATGTATGTTTTTGAGTGTTTTGTTTCCATCCAGTAGAATTAGGGTGACTATCAATTGCTTTTTAGGAGAATCGAATCTGCATTACAATATTTAAATAATCAATTTTTCCCTGATTCATATTTGCATTACAATTTTAAAATGCAGCATTGCATTCATGTCTATTAATTGAAAATTACCCAACTTGTTTTGTTTGTTCTATAAATTCTCCTTTGGGTTATGAATATTTACCACTGCGTTATACAATTTTTTTTTTTTTTAGAAAAAAAAAATACATAACTCAAATGCTAGATAATAATTAATAAAATTATAATTAATAATTTCAAAAATATACACTTCTTAATGTAATTTTTCAATAAATATTGTAAATTTACCAGTCGATTTTATATTATATTGGTGCATGCCTTAATTTTGAGGGTGCTAGAACTTTGTGTTCATCACTTGGTCTTGGGAACGCAGTCAATAATTCATTTTTGGTGGGACCTATAAATTGTGATCCACCAATCCAACCCATGAATGGTGCTCTCACCCATTTCTAGCTTTTTTGGATTAGCACCAAAGGATTGTATTTTGTTTGTATTCTATCCTCTTTAAGTTGGTATTCAGTCCCTTCCTCTCAATATGAATTATAAAAGAGTTTCCTCAATTTTGATATTTATTTTTTTTCAATTCCATAAAGAAATATTGATATAGACATTTATGAGGAAAGCTTACAATAAACTGCTAAGAATGGTGTTATATGTGGGTGTTGAACGTGGAGTAATATTAATTGGACAGTACACAAATATTGAAAGACATTTATAATGGAACAACCACTAATATTCAAATAGTGGGAGGTCAAATAAGAGACTTTCATATGACAATTGGTTTATATTAAAAATAGATTTGATAGGTTGTAATAAAATGTAATATAATATAATAAAGTATATTTTTAATATAATATTTATATTAAAAATATATTTAATTACCTTATATAATTACATTTTATATTACCAGTATATAATTAGAGATGACTATTTTAATTCGTCTTGATAAATATTTACAAGATCGATTATAATTATCCGTTATGTTTATAGTAGGACGAGATAAATATTGATAAACCCATTCTAAAACTGTTTCATATATATATATATATTTCAATACACATAAATATATATTATATTTTTATTATTTATTATTTAAATATATTTATTATATTATAATTATATACTTCAAATAAAATATACATAATGATGCATTTTATATATATATTTATGTAAATATATTATATTTTTTAATATAATTTTTATATAAATACATATATGTTTTTTACTCTTTATAAATAAATGAGTTCATGTGACTCTCCTCGCCTTACTTCTAAACTCACACAACCTCTAATAAATCATATATATTTTAATTACTAGATTAATCGAGTAGCATAAATTTATAAATTATACAAATAAATAGTTTGAAGACTATATAATTATTTTTTTTTTTCAAAATCAATACTACATTAATTATATCCTTAGAAAGATAAGTAATTTTTAAATAAGTATTATATAATTGTAATTATATTAATATAATACTAAAAAAATTTTAGATTAAGATTTTATTAGTATTATATAATATAATATTTTAGTTTTTAAAGATATATTTTTTATTAATAATTTTTTTTGAGATATATTTAATGCTCAATTTTATAATTAAATTTTTTTTACTAATTAAATATTTTTATTTTTATATTAGTTTTAAGAATTTTTTGCTATAGTTATTGTATTAGATTTGAATATTTAAGAAGTTGAATATTTTAATTAGTTATAAATAAAATTCAGAACGAGTTAAATTTAAATATAATTCAATTATAATTTATAAATAAATTTTTAATTTGAAATTGCCTAATTATTAAATGAGTTGAATTTCAATTTTTAAGCTCGGATTGAAACACGAACTAGAGAAAAAAAAATCAAATCGAGTCTAAAGAAAATAAAATTCAACTCAAGTTGGATTGCAACCCCGCAAGAGATGCCAACAACAAAAATTAGATTCATATGGAGTCCATAAATTTGTAGGGCATTTATATTTACTACCCTATAAGGTGCAGGGAAAAAGAGGTGATTAAAAACAAAATAATTTGTACTCAAAGGAAAAGAGTATTTGAACACTTTTCTACTTATCAAACTACATGAATAAATTAATAGATAAATAAAAATGCCATCTCTCTCTCTTTCTTCTATTACTCCTAGAAGATATAAAAGAAGATTGAAATGTCATGTAATTGTACAAATCAAACCTAGATCACCAAAACGCCCAGCAAATGGATAACAAAAGAATACCATCCATCAAAACTTGAAATTCTCTGGAAATGCCAAGCCCCCAAATCATTGATCCAAACGTTAAACCTCATCATCTGATAAAGATTTCCATACAAAAATAACATTTCTTGTCTAGTTAATTACTATTTTCTCTATATTAAATCATCCCTGATTTTTAAAAATACATTAATTTTTTCTGATAAATATCATAATATATTATTAGACCATTCCGTCCAATTTTATCATTAGTCAACCCTACAATGATAATGAAAAGACAGAAGTATCCTTACCCTTTATTTTTAATTAATTACATTCTATTTTTACTTTAAAAAAAAATTTTAAAGTTAAAAAAATTATTTTCATATTTTTGACAAATTTTAAAATAAAAAAATAAACAAAAATATTTTTTAAAAAATATTTTTTATTTTTATTTGTTATTTTAAAAAATAATTTAAGAAGAAATTAAATTATTTCTTCTTAAATTTTTTAATACAAATAAAAAATTTATTTTCATATTTTTGATAAATTTATAAATAAAAAATAAAAAATAATTTTTAAAAAATAAAATAAAAATATTTTTAAAAAATAATTTTATTTATAAATTTGTCCAAAATATGAAAATAAATTTTTTAAAGTAAAAATAAATATAATTAATTAAAATTAAAGAGGAAAAATATTTTTATCTTTTTACTATTCTTATAGAGTTGACTAACGGTAAAATTGGACGAAATAATTTAATAGTATATTATAACATTTGTGAGAAGGAGTTAATATATTTTTAAAAAATAAAAAAAAAATTAGTATAATATACGAAAAAAATAGTAATTAACATTTTCTTGCCTAATAACAGTATGCACATCTGGATCTCTGTGGTGGTCCACTTCTAATATGATCCGAGTTTTTGCTCCTTGAGGCTTTCATTTTCAAGAAGGGTGAATATATAATTTTTAGAAAGAATAAACATCCCTAACATTCAAAAATGGATACATAAATTTCAAAAATATATATTAATAAAATAAATTCATTTAAAAAATATAAAAATAATAAAAAATATTAAATAAACATAAACTTTAATTAGAAATAATTAAAAGTTATTATAATATTTTTGAAAAATGAGAAAATTGGGAAAAAAATGAGACAAATAAAAGAAAATAAAATAAAATTGGAAATAAAATAAAGGAAAATGAAGGAAAAAGAAAAAAGTGAAAGAAAATTGGATTAAATAGTACTTTATTAAGGATTATAAAATTATTTTTTAAAAAAGAAGAACTATTTTATTAATTTCAGTAAATTTCAGTGATTAAATAGTAATTTATTTAAAAATTTAAAAAATTAAGGAGGTAAAAAAAATAAAAAAAAAAAAGATTAAATAATATTTTATTAAAAATTAAAGAGTTAATTTTTTAAAATAAAATAATTATTTTATTAATTTTAATAAATTTAAAGATTAAATAATAATTAAAAAATTTTAAAATCAATGGAGCACGTGCTTCATTGTCTTAACATAGATCCGCTTTGTGATTTTCAGGTGTGTTTCTTTTCTGATATGTACTTTACAATTTTTGATTTCGTTGAGATTTTAGCGTACGAAAGGTGAGAGTATTTTAGGTACGAAGAGACCTAAAAAAAAATTAATGGCAAAAGCTAAGAAATACAACGAGAGGACTTAAAAATGCAAAAATGTGATTATTATTTTTTTTAAATATAGGATTAACTCAAAATTTAAAGACTAATTAACTCAAAATTCAAAGACTAATTTATTATTTGCCTTTTTTTATAATTATAATTTAAAGAATAAGAGAGTATAGAACTAAAATTAAAATATAATTATAAAAAAATAAAATAAAAATAAATTCATTTATTAAAGTATCTCTAATCCACAATACTAAAATATAGTTAATTTTATATTATTTTATCATTTATATCATATTAAATAATAATTTTATTTATAACTATAACTTTATTTTTAACATTATTGTTAACTTCAAAAAAAAAAATACACTCTTTATATTTTTTTTTATATATTTTATATGATTTATTATAATTCCCTATTATTTTATAAATTTAATTAAGAGATGTACATTATATTATATTTTTATAAAAGTTTAAGTAATTTTAATTTTATTAATTATATATATATATATATATATATATATATATATATATATATATATATATATAAACTTTTTATATTCTTTTATTGAAATTTACAATTTACATTAAAATGGGGCATTTTTACAAATAATATTTTTAAAATGGATTTTTTTATAAATAAAAATAAACAAAAAGAAGAAAGAAACGGTGTTTATCAACAATAAAACATTAAATTTAGTATTTTATTATTTACAAACACCAAAATGTAATAAGAAATGGAGCTGAATTGGAGATATTTTTTATTTCGTTGAGCATCAAAATGGTGCAGGCTAGAGATGCTCTTGAATATATAAATAAGAGTTAATTATTATTTTTTTCTGTAAAATAACTTAATATATTAAATTTTATTTGATTTTTTAAAAGTATATTAACTCCTCCTCACGAATATTTCATTATATTAATTCTCTTTTCATTAAATTTTGTCGTTAGTCAATTTTAAAATAATCAATAAGAGTAATAAAAAGACAGAAATGTAATTATTCTTTATTTTTAATTAATTACATTATATTTTTCTTTAACAAATATTTTTTAAGGTTAAAAAATTTATTTTCATATTTTTTGATAAATGTAAAAATAAAAAATAAATAAAAATATTTTTTATTTTAAAAATAATTTAAGAAGAAATTAAATTATTTCTTCTTAAATTTTTTAATATTAATAAAAAATTTATTTTCATTTTTAATAAATTTGAAAATAAAGAGTAAAAATATATTTTTTTATTTTTTATTTTTAAAAAATAAAATAAAAAATATTTTTATTTTTAAATTTTTCAAAAAATATGAAAATACTTTTTTAATTTTAAAAAATATTTTTTAAAAAAAATAGAATATAATTAATTAAAAATAAATGGTAAAAATATTTATATATTTTTAATATTATTATTGACTATTTTTAAGATTGATTGACGATAAAATTAAAAAAATATATATATATATTGTGATATTTATTAAAAAAATTAAAAAATTTAGTGTTTTGAATAATTTTATATATATAAATAAAAAAAAAAAAATGTAATTAACCCTGTAAATAATGATAAAGGTAAAAGCAGGAAGTTGTGATGGCCACGGCCCACGGGGCTACATAGAAAATAACCATTTTTTTTTTTTAATAAATAGAAAATAACATTTTATCATGAAGAAAACCTACTTTTGGATTTAGCTCAGAGCATTAGCCCGCTATTTTTCTTCTTCTTCTTCTTCTAGGATTGGCATAGTAATTATGGAGATTGGAGATAGTGGAACAGTGATCAACAACAAGAGGGTGACACTCAAAGACTTCATCAATGGCTTCCCCAAAGAATCAGACTTCGAAATCTCAAATGATACCGTAAAATTGAAGAGTCCAGAAGGTTCTAATGCAGTTCTAGTCAAAGTCCTCTACTTATCCATCGATCCTTATCAGTATATTCGATCTACAGTATATTCATCCTGTTACTTCTCTTCCTTTCCTCCTGGTTCTGTAAGTTAATTATTATTATTATTATTATTATTATTAATTAACCTTTCTTTCTTTTTCTTTTTCTTTTTTATATTTATTTAATTCATCGGCTTTCAATTTCACGCAAATTCATTATTAAGCTTTTGCTGAAATTTCTAATATATCATGTAATTAAAAATATTCATCAACAAAGAAAAATAATATTAATTAAATAATAAATCATGTATTTTCATAATTTGATGAATGGTTGGATAATATAATAACTTTTTTTTTAATATCTCCTGACATTTATTTTTAAAAAATAACAAAATTTCTTCTAATTGGCAAAAATAAAATATTCTCATTTTATCTTCAAATTAATAAAAAATAATTATGTCCATTAAGTGTAAAAAATAAATATTTAATTATGTTTTATTAAAATTAATTTAAAATATTAAATTTTAAATCTTGTACTTTCATCAAACAATTAAATTTAAAATACAAGAATTTGAAATTTTATATGTCATTTAAACAAATAAATTCAAATGATTGAATTTCAAATTTCACCATTGAAATAAATTTCAAATTTCACTGTACAAGCGCACTTTAATTAGATAATTTCAATTAAAACAATAATATAAAATCTAAATTATGATCATTTAACTATTTATGATCTGTCAATGTTAGACATTATAAAATAGTAGCCACTGTTCCTTTTCAAAGCAATTACATAAATAATTGAATAATTATCAAATTCTTTATTTATATATTTCTTAACATTAGTGATTAATGAGTTAGCAAAAATAAATCATCTTTCATCTTATTATATATAGAAAATAAAAGTTAGAATAAATTGAATCAATATATGAACAAAAAATTAAATTTTTATTTTTATTTTTTATATATATGCCTATGGGTTTTTTTATTTTTACTTTTTTATTTATTTCAAATGCAAGTGCCAATACATAAGATGGTAAAAAAATTTTGGGCATAATTTGTTAGTTGAAAATGCAGGTGATGGCAAGTTATGGAGTAGGCAGAGTATTGGATTCTGGACATCCTGACTTCAAGAAAGGTGACTTAGTTTGGGGGACAACAGGATGGGAAGAGTTCAGTCTCATTACAGAACCTGAAACTCTCTTTAAAATCCAACACACAGATGTTCCCCTTTCCTATTATTTGGGAGTCCTAGGTATAAGTCCTATAATTTATATATAAAGTATATATAAACTCTTTCTCTCTATCCATTCTAGTGATTGCAAACTTTATATATAAACAATTTTACATTTTCTTTGTTTGTTTAATTACAAGTTTCTTTATAAGAGCAAAACACTAATTCAAACTCCCATTTAATTTAGTGGTATTGGAGTTATCTTCAAAATTTTGAGTTTTGGAGTTTGATAGTGTTCTAAGAAAGTTTAATTTGTTCTTGTACTTTTTTTGTTTTTCCTCCAAAGGCATGCCGGGTTTGACAGCATATGTTGGGTTTTATGAGATTTGCTGCCCTAAGAAAGGAGATAGTGTTTTCATTTCATCAGCATTTGGTGCTGTAGGACAGGTTGTGGGACAACTAGCAAAATTGATGGGTTGTTATGTGGTTGGCAGTGCTGGAAGTAAAGAGAAGGTACGTATGTAGTTGATCACCATCATTTTTTTTTTTTTTAATTTTTATTCCATTAAATAAGCTACGCAAGCAGAATCAGGATTTTAGATTGAAGTCAAATTGTATACTAAGCCCTTATTTGAAAACCATCATTATAATTTACCCAAATGGTAATTTTACCATCTCTGACGAGTCCTAGTCCTATTAGAACATGCAAGTACTGTAATAAATAATGCTAGGAAAAAAAAAAACAGTTAGTTTAACATAGCTTCTCTTATGTATATGTTGTTATAATTTCTCATTCAAAATTTCTATGCTAATCAAAGTCTTAGCTAGTTGTGAATATACTAGAACTCTTTTCCTCTTTTCATGGTTCCAATTTCAAATAGAGAACTCACTTTCATATACTATATTTTAATCTCTATTGAGGTTGATTTATTGAAGACCTTTCAATTACAAAGAAGAAGAAAACTTGGACCAAACTTTGAAAAGGTTAGTCATTGAAATTGCATTCTAAATACTACTAGCTAGATAGGGTTGTTTTCAAATTTTGCTTAATAGATGATAATATCACTTCAACTTTTGTTGAAGGTATAAAATTCTTAAAGGGGAAAAGAATCAGGATTTAAATTCTTGGTCTCCAATATCACGAGACAAAATTCCAATTTGCTTTATCATTTATATAATTTGGATTGTTTTCAGGTATTTTCCTAACGGCATAGACATTTGTTTTGAGAATGTTGGAGGAAAGATGCTTGATGCAGCACTACTTAACATGAGAATCAATGGCCGCATTGCTCAATGTGGAATGATTTCACAATACACTCTTGATCAGTCTGAAGGCATAAAAAACCTAATGTGCACAGTTTATAAACGACTTGAGTTAAAAGGATTTGTTGTAACTGATCATTATCATCTCTTTCCTAAGTTCTTAGACATGATGTTGCCTTACATAAGAGAAAAGAAGATGGTGTATATTGAAGATAGAGTTGAAGGTGTTGAGAGTTGCCCTGCTGCTCTAGTGGGACTTTTTCGCAGCACAAATCTTGGAAAGCAAGTTTTTATAGTTGCTCAAGAATAAATTTCATTCAAAGTTCCAAATCATTTACCACTTAGATAAAATATTATTCTTTTATGCAAGTTATGAAAATATTATTATTATTATTTTCAATTTAATTTTAGAGAACAATTATATTTAAATTTTCAAATTAAAATATAATTAATAAAAAATATAATTATAAAACACATAAAATTTAAGATAAATTTATCGATTAAGCCTTTTACAAATCAGAAATTTTTTATTTGTGTTTCTCTCTCTTTCCCTATTTCCTATTTATATATACACTATTGAATTAATATATAGTTGGATGAAATTTAAATATATATTTTGGATTTCTTAATTAAGTTGCATTGCAATTATTTTTATTACTAGCATTTTAATTAATATTGTTTTAATGAATAATTTACTGAACATACTTCTAAGTTTTTTTAATTATATTGAGTTAAATATTTTAAAATTTTTTAAATGGATTATAAAAATATTCTTATAAATTAATACATGTACATATAAATACAAATATATTTATAACAATTATTTTATTTTCAACCTTCTTATTCTATTTATAACTCAAAAACAGTAAAAAAAGAACTTTTGACCTTTAAAAATTTTCAGTACAAATTTATTGCTCCATCCGTCTCGTATTAATAGTCCTACTATTAATTTACATGCATATTAAAAAATTTTATTTTGATCTTTTTGGCCCCTCAATTTTTTTTCCTCCTAAATTATCATATAAATTATCCTACTTCTCATATTTATTCTATTCAACCAAATTTACTTAATCTCTACACTATCATTAAATATTGTCATAATTTTCAATTAAATATTATAATTTCCAATTATTTTTATTATTCAAAGTCATGATTGTTTTTATTTTTTGTTCAAGACTCTTTTTTTCTTTTCTTTTTTTTTTTTTTTTATCAACTTGATAAAGTTAAGCCAAGCATGAAAAATTATTTACGGTGCATAACTGATACATATTATTAACCACACGTTGAAATAATAGAAAATAAAGTAGTATGAAAATTGCTCACAAAATAAAAATTAACTCAAATTTTTAAGGTGGGAATTTTTTTTTCCTTTTTTTTTTAAGTTTCAAATTTCCTCTATATGATATTATTCAACCAAATTTCTAATACGACTTTCACTTATAAAAAAAACACCACCGCTCAAATGTAATTTGATTAATTTTCAAATTTATTCTCTATAAGCAAATTTATATTTTTACTACACAATCAAATGATACTATATATTGTATATGCTCTTGATTATTTTCATAAAAAAAATGAAGGATATTACAAATGATAAAAGATAAAAAATCTATTAAATTTTATTAAAGGAAAGCAAAATTGGAAAAATTGCATATGACTCAATGTTGAATGTTGCTACCACGTTTTCAGTGTCCACAAGAACGGTTAGAAAAATATGAAAGCAAGTAAAGGATTATCAAGAACATGATGTTATCAATGTATCTTCATAACGTACGGGTAGATGCGGTAGAAAAAGGGTACAAATTAATATGAATCAAGTTTCTGAAATTCTTCTTCGACGAAAAACAAATATTCGATCATTATCAAAAGCCATGAGAGTGAACAAATCTACACTACATAGAAGGATAAAAGAAGGTCATTTGAGAGTTCAAAACAATGCAATCAAGCCTCATTTAACGGATAAAAACAAAAAGGCACGATTAGAGTTTTACCTATCAATTACAGCCCAAGGTAATTCGAATGATCGTCCAAAGTTCATAGATATGTATAATTATATGCATATAGATGAAAAATGATTTTATATGACTAAACAATCTGAGAAATATTATCTACTATCCGATGAGGTTGAGCCTTTGAGAACTTGCAAAAGTAAAAAACTTTATCACCAAAATCATGTTCTTAGCTGCTGTAGCTCATCATAGATTTGTAGAAATTCATGTCAAACTTTTTTTCTAGTAAAATTAGTATTTTTCCTTTTGTATTTAAAGAGCATGCCAAAAGCAGAAGTAAGAATCGAGATGCTGGTACTTTAGAAACAAAGGCTATATTTTCAATAACCAAAGAAGTGTACAAGACTTTTCTAATTGACTACTACACACTCTGGGCCGATTTTCATCTAGTAAGATAATGCAAAATTACATATATCCATGGATGATTCTGAATTTATAGAAGTTTTTGCAATAGATGGATTTGATATTCATTTGCAAAGTCAACCTCCAAATAGTCTTGACTTTAATGTTCTAGATCTTGGATTTTTTAGAGCGATTCAATCATTGCAACATTAAGAAGCATCAACGACGATTGATGAGTTGATAGTTGCGGTGGAAAATTCTTTCAATCAATTTTCAATAAAAATTATTAATCATGTGTTCTTATCGCTATAAATGTGTATGATTGAAGTGATGAAAGTTTTTGGTGGAAATGATTACAAGTTACCTCATATGAAGAAAAATATATTAGCAATTGATGATAATCTTTCAATTAGTATTGAATTTGATAGAAAAATTATTGAAGAAGTTTTAGATCATTTAAATGAATTTTGATGTGATAAATCAATATAAAATCTGGATTTTGAAGTGTTATTGTATTATTGAAATTGAATTATTTTTTTTAATTCCTACTCCTTATTCAATACTCCATTCAATTCTTTTTTTTTTTTTTTTTTTTTTTTTTTTTTTTTTTTGCATAGAGTTGCTATTTCGAGAAATAAGATAAAATAATATGAAATTTTATTCAACTAAAAAACAATTACAATGAATTTTTATTTACAGTCACCAAATTATAGTCTTCACAATCACAATAATCCTTTAATAAATTTATCATGCTTTTTTTTATTAAAATTCCATAACATATTATAAGTGAAAGTAGCTTTATATAATGATGAAAATATTTGGACATAATAAATGAACAGTTCATATTATGATAATAAGTTTTATGGATTGATAGTAATTTCATTCATTTGATTGTGATCCAATACTACAAAAACAATGACAATTAACTTTCAAATTGATTTACCAAATTGACAAAGCCAACAATCTTATGGGTTTGTGCAATATTGCTGGGTAATCTTTATAGCTTCAACCATTTGTTTCAACTTTGTAATTTCTTCTTCCATTGCGTCAATTTGTTGTTATATCAATACAATTTTGCAAAAAACTTTATCTTCCATTATTTTATCAATGGATTCTTCTCTTATTTTATCAATGGATTCTTCTCTCCAATTCTCATAGAGGTCAAGAAGCTTTTTTGCTAGTTCCATGGATTCTTTTGATGGCAGTAAAAAAATTTCCATTTAAACTTTCAATTTTTTGTAAGGAGAGTAGGATGTAAATCAAAAAGAAAAAAAAAAAGAAAGGGAAGGAAAAATAAATGAAAAATATAATTATAATGGAGTTTACATGAAGAATTGTGTAGTTATTGATGAGAATGTTAATGATGGTGAAAATTTCAGAAAACTAATAAATATGAATAAAAAATTTTAATTAAAAATAATAAGGATAATATGGAAATATTTGGTTAAAAAATAGTACAAATTTAGAAATATGACAATTATTTTGAGACAAACCAAAATATAAATTAAGACTACTAATATGAGACGGAGGGAGTACTATTTTATATTTATTTTGTGCGAGATTTTTATAGGAAAATACTCAAAAATGACATTATGGATAATACTTTTCGCAAAATTAACACTCCGTGTGTTTTTACATAATTCTACACTTGATATTTTTGCCCTCGAGTTATGTTTTACAAGGCACTCAAATCACTTTTTCATAATTCTAATCCCCATTTTCTTTTTCTTTTTTCAGTATGTAAATAACCCTTACTTGATAATTAACCATTAATTAGTCGAAATTTATCCTAATTTTTATAAAATTCAGTCAGATTTTAAAATGTTATACATAATTAATCCAAAAATAAGTCAAAATTTAATCTTAAGCAGTTGAAATTAATAGGTAATTAATAAAAAATAAAGTCAAATTTTATGTTTAATATATCTCTAGATAAAATATCAATCAAAATTTAGTCAAATGTCGAATTAGTCCAATTTGTTAAGTTTAAGATGAAATTTCTACTAACTTCGACTAATTTTATGCTACTTTCAAATTATACACCATGTCAGTTTAGTTGAAATAAAAACGAAATAATTTCAAAAATAGTTGAAATATAAATGAATCATGGGTAAAAGATCATTCTTTTATTATTATAAAACAATATATAATATAGATACACATATTATATAAGATGACAAACTGTTTTACTGTACATGATATTGATGGCTTTAAAGATGTCATTACTGCATACATTAAATCTTTGCTCCACTCTTACTTGGACCTAATTTCTCTTTGATTCCTCTGTTTCAAGAGGGTTAGAAATAATTTTGTTCTCTTCTTATCACTAGCCCTGGAATGGATAATAGTTGTTCAAATATGTTTTCCACTATTATGACTAACAGTCGCCTTATGGATAAGTAATGAAGAACAATAGAAAGAAAATTATATTTCTTGCAAAATTCTTCATTACTATAAGCGTGAGAAATACACAGAGGTAAGTTAACTGTGATCAGGCATACATATCGGAAAATCAATTGTTAAAAGTCGCTATGGGAAATAGATGATAATAATTTGTAACGTCAGAAGCCTTAGACAAAAAGAGTTCTTATTTCGACTAATTTTATTATTGAGGATTGAAGAGTTGGAGTACAATGGGAAGAATGAGTCACATTTATAACCTCCAAACCCCATTAGAAACCGCTGCTTGCATTTAGTTCATCGCTTTTTAAGAGACTCAAAGTCTCAAAATGTGATGGTTTCAATATTAACCAATTCAGATAACATGACCATTAAATTACCCCACTATAAAATCATCACACATATCAGTAGAAATAAATTAATCATGTTTTCAAATGATTTCGCCTTAATTTTGAAATTCTCTCTGACTTGCCTTTTGTTATTTTCGACTTATATACTATATCATATTAGTCAAACATAATCGAAATTTAGTCGAAAATAGTCAAAATGTATGTAATAATGTATGATTGAATTGCGAATAAAAGTAAAAGCAAAGATGATTACAAAAAAAAAAAATTATTATTTTTATTATTATAAAGCAAAATACAATACAAAGACACATATTACATGAGATAACAAACTGTCATAAACTATAATACACACTGAATATGCCTCTAATTACTGCATACGTTAACAAGCAGGCATACAGACAAACTTCATGTTATAGTCTATGCTTCAATCTAAATAAGTAAACAAGAAGACACATTAATAAAGAGACGATAGACTATGGGCAGAAAGAATCTTCATCAATAATGGGCAAGCAAAAATTGTCAGGCTCTGTATTTGCAAATGGTTGACACAGTCGCATAATAAATTGACTGTGAACAGTCACATGGTCTACCATCCAGTTCTCCACATAAAAGACTTTCTCATTGCTAAAAAACAAAATCTAAAACTTTCAACTCCTTCATCATAGATGATATACATGCAAAGGTAAATTGATTGTGAACAATCACATTGCTAAAGAGATAATAATGGTTTATCACATTATAGGTCATGGGCAAAAAGATAAGAAAGACTGAAAGGATGGAGTACATAGAAAAGAAAATGAGTCATTTGTATCTTTCAAATCCCTTGATTGCCATTACTTGTAGTTAATATTCACCTGTTTTTATTAAATATGGATTTAAATATGGCCAATGTAAGATCATCACTTATCAGTAGAAATTTGAAAAAAATAAATAAATGAGGTATACTTTTTAATTGGCTTCGGATTAAATATCAACTCACTTCAACTATTTTTCAACTAAATTCGATAACTTTTCAACTGATTCGACTAATTTGAAATTAATCAAAACCAAGTAAGATTTTATATTTCAAGCAAATTAAGTATAAACTCAATTTTTTTTTATTTATTTGAGGACTAAGTTTCTTCTAACTTTCACTAATTTTGTGTTGTTTTCTACTAAGTTTCTACTATTTTCGATTAATTTTCTGCTGATTTTGACTTTAATATTATGTCTAAATAGTCACAAAGTTCATAAGTGAATCGATAAACAGCCGAACAATTTCAAATTTTGGGCATTTATATTGAATTGCAGTAAAGTAAAATTGAAAGACAAGCTTACTGTGATAAATATGAATTTTTATTATTATTAAATGAGCATTACATGAGATGACAAACTGTCCTAAGCTGAGGCAGTTTGTCCTAAGATAAAATACAATAGTACTAAACGCTGGCGATGAATCTGAAGATCTTCTAAGGATGGCCTTACTGACAAAAATTTAAAAACATGCCATACCCATTTCAAAAAATAGAGTGCTATAGAAATAATATACAACAATGAGTAAGAAATATCCCTATGAGGATGCTCTTACTATCCTGCTAATACACATAAGTAAGTTGACTGTGAATAGTTGCCATGGGTAAGAGATGGACTGTGACGTCAGAGGCCATGAGAAGAAAGAAGAAGATTAAGCCAAGAATCAGAGGAGATTAAGAAAATGGAGTACAAAGGAAAAGAAGGGGAAGTTATTTATAACCTCCAACTCCTAAACTAGAACGATTTTTAAGAAACAAATAGAAATATGCATTTATTCCGCCATAAATATTCTTGGAAACCTGCAAACAACATGTTTGAACTTACTTCGACTAAATTTCTATTATTTTTTACTGAATTTCGATTTATTCAACTAATTTTCAAATGACTTCGACTTTATATTTTAGTCGATAAAAAGTCAAAAATAGTCAATGTGTTAGAAAAATACTCAAATCCAAGATTTTTAAATTGATTTCGACTTTTAAACTAACTTTGATTGATTTTTAAACATAATTAGACTGATTTTTAAACATAAAAAATAGAGATACTTATGATTTAAATGGACGAGTTTGAAGTAAAGATAAGCTTGCACAAAAAAATCTTTCGAATGCTGGATGAGTAGCTGAAAAAGTCATTTCATTTAACGTGTGTATAAGTTATTCTAAAGAAAAAAGGTGTATCAAAATTTAAAACTTTCAAAACAGAGTGTCATTTTTACGGAAAATATTTTACATAATATTATTTTGGAGTATTTTCCATTTTTGTATTTATTTATACTCATTTATATAATTATTTTTAACTTTTTTAATTATACCAAATAAAATTTAAATTTTTTAAACTTAGTTCTTTTTGTTATTTATATAGTTAGTGTAATACCCATATTTTTGAAATATTTTAAAAAATTATATTCTATATTATAAATAATAATTATTTTGTGAATATTTAATTAAAGTTATGAATATAAAAAAATTTTTTGGAATTTATTATATTTTAAAGAGATAAATATTTG
>CANXYC012574257.1:0-17306 GCA_948193065.1 Aleurites moluccanus | reverse complement strand
TTCTTCACTCCCTCCAACAAAATAAAAAATATATTTTTTTTTATACTCCCTATATATATATATATATATATATATATATATATATATATATATATATATATATATATATACGTTGGTGTTCTTAAAGGTTGAGCTACACTGTTGTTGGGAGCCCCCTTGATGTTTCTAATGTTTATAATTGTGATACAGGTTAAGATAGAAAAGTTGGTAACAGCAATGGGGGGACAGTTGCATACTAAAGCATCTTTTGATGTTAGTTTCGTCATTGTAAAGAATGTTTTGGCTGCAAAATACAAGGTTTAGCACTGCACTTGACGACTTTTTTTAGTTCAATTTTTCTTACCTTGTAAAGTATTTGTTTCTCATTTGTCTGATATACTTAGTGTGCTTTTTTCTCTCCTTTTTCCCTCTCCCATATTATATGCATGTGTGTTATAATATGCCTAAGTTTGCTTAGAGTGTTACAGGAGAAACCTACCTCCAAAGTCTTGGATATTTCTATATGCTAATTATGACATCTTGTTGAACTTGGTTTTACTCTTATTTTAGAATTTTGGACTGTTATAACTGGTTATTTAGTTGATTTTTGGACTAACTGTTAAAAAATTTTCTATCCATTATACTTGGATAATGAATTAATGATTGTTAGCCAGTGCTAGTGACAGAGCATAAGAACACAAAGAAATTCAAATTTAAAGATTCAAGCTTAAAATTATGATCCCCATTTAATATGGGCATTATTGGGGAAATTATAGAATATTTATTCCTTTTTAGTTTATTTTAGGAGTTCAAACTGGTTTTGAAGGCTTTAATTTCTCCGATGCAGCCCCACAATTCCCTGTTATTTTCATTTCTCAAACTCCATTCTGTACAAATCCTAATCTCCTGTCTGTAATTTCTACTATAAACCCAAATTCATCCCTTTATAACCAACACTCTAATCCGTCCTGCGTTAGCTAGTCTTCGAAAGTCATGTTCTAGATTTCTCTAGATGTGGTTCTAATATGATTTGTGCATAAGATGGCCCATCCAAAAGTTTGGGCACCTACACATGCCTTTGGAATTTGAGAATGAAATCCTTTTACCTTGGTGACATGAAATGACCATTATCAATATGCTTTACAATAGCTGAAGCTTTAATATGCTTTCTGTGAAGATATTATTTGAATAAGTACTGAACTTTTTAATGTTTTTTCTTTCCTTCTTTTCAGTGGGCTTTAAATACTCTGAAGAAACCAATTGTAACTATTAATTGGTTATCTCAATGCTGGAATGAGCACCGTGTTGTTCCGCAAGAGTCATACAGGATTCTTCCCTTTTCTGGATTAATGATATGTGTTACCAGAATACCTGCTGGTTGTGATACAATCTATCTGTTGTTGCTGCTTTTAATAATCTATATATTTTCTAATATTGGTTTGCTGCTTCTTTCAGATGAGAGGAAGGAGATTGAAAAAATTATCACAAAAAATGGTGGGGCATATTCTGCTGAACTGACCAAGAAGTGCACACATTTGATTTGTGATATATCCTTTTCCTAGTTCTCAAGAAATAGGTCTTGATTTTATTCAACCCTTTCATTGTTCATTTCTTACTGTATTTTACCTCATTTTTTTAAAAATTAACCTTCATTACCTTTTCTTTTGCCTTTTTTTTCAATTATTTTTCTTTGGATAAATAACCCTTGAGATGTGTTGATTGGTTGCATGAATCTTTGTATTTAGGCATCTTCCTATAGTTCTTTTATTTGTCTATTTTAAATTGACTTTTATTGAGCATCTCTCTCTCTCTAAAATATATGCATTTACACTCATACATGTTCATGCGTTTGTATAATTATTTCTTAGGGTTTATAAACTCTTTACATTTTCTGATCTAGAAAATTCCTGTGTTCCTCAAATTTTATGATATGTACTGCAAAATAAAGTGAAACTATATTCACAATAAGCGAATGCATATGTAGGTTTTCCTAGTAACCAGAGTTATCCAAGCTTTATGTGTGCAATGTGAGTGAGCCTGTTAAAACACTAATCTATTTACCTTTGCAACCGTTGGATATGGAAATTATAACATTATGTAATGGTGAAGTGCTTGGAAGTATGGATGCGGAAATTGTGACGTTATATGGTGAAGTGCTTAACCTACTGTTGATTCTTGCATGCCTTGAGGTGACAGATAATTGAGTTCCCTAAGCACCCTAAGCACCTTGTCTGCATTTTAATTCCCTTCTTTTTAACATATGAGAATTTGAAAAGCAAATTATCTCACCTTTCTAGAACCATATACCTGCTAATTTTTCTATATGCTCACTGGCAAATTTTGTATCTTAAAGGTTTCTGAATTATTAAGTGAGGATGAATGCATTTGTTTTCTTGACTGTTCTTAAGCTCCTGAAGGTGACAAGTACAAGGTTGCTCGAAAGTGGGGCCATATTCATATAGTAACGCGGAAATGGTTTGATCAGTCTGTTGCTAGAAGAGGTAATGCTTTACAGTAGTGGTGTCCTATATATTCTGGTGAATTTTGCATTTATAATGATTTTTTTTTTTGACATTGTAAGGGTTGCAACTGACTTTAAATTTACCTTCTTTGATGAATAGCATGTCTCAGTGAGGAGTCTTATCCTGTTCAAGGTGGTTTTGTAGCTGCAAATAGAACTGTGAATGGTTTCCCAATGGCGCAGCATAGCCAAGACAAGGATATTGGAAATTCACAATCTGTATCATCTTCGGTGGCTACAGAATCCATTTTGACAGCTGTTCCTCGTGCTGGGTCTGCTGATCTGGATGTAGAAGCTACTCTCTCACAGAACATGTCTTCTATGTTTTCTGATCCTCCTGTCTATATGAAAGAGGGGGATGATGAAATGCCTTCTGTGCACCCTGTGAATGAAACAAACCTTGATGGTTGTGTTGCCAGTGACTCTCAATCTGAAGACAGTGATCTGTACTTGTCAGAGTGCAGAATATCACTTGTTGGCTTTGAAGCTTCTGAGTTGCGTAAATTAGTTAATATAGTGCGTAGAGGTGGGGGTTCCCGGTATATGTCATTCAATGATAAATTGACCCACATCATAGTCGGAGCTCCAACAGATGTGTAAGTCTTCTTTGAGTTTATGCAATATCAACTTTATGAATGCATGTCTTGGGTGCTTTTCTACAATTTTTGCATGTGTTAATATTGCATGCTAACTTGCTGGTCATTTCAATGTGATGATATTTTATGTTAATTGAATCTCTCAACAAGTCCTAGTTTGAGGATCATCTTAGTTTTCTAATTTCTCGGTCTCACACATGCACATATGGTTCTCCCAGTGAAAAGAAGGAGCTGAGGGGCCTTGCTGCTTTGGGTGTTATTAATGTGGTTAGACCCACCTGGCTTGAAGATTGTGATCGTGAAAAGAAAGAAATCCCTGTTCTCAGACAGCATATTGCCTATGACTTACTTCTTCCTAAAGGTTATTGCCTATGACTTACTTCTTCCTAAAGGTTTTCTAATTATTTTGTGATTATTATCTGCCAGTTTCTCTTTGTTACTGTTTTTATATACTGTTCCTGCTGTAGATATCTTGTTACTGTGTTATTTATTTATTTCTTTCATGGGATTGATTTATATTTTCATTATTTAGGAATTCCCATCATGCATGTATGTTTTATTCTAACAGACTAACACTATATCCTGACTAAATAGATTCTACAAACTCTGTTAAAGGAGCAGCAGCTGGCATGATTGGTATGAATAGAGGTAAAGTCTCCAGTGTCCATTCAAGCGTCTGCTCTGATCAGGTACTGGGTAGTGCAAACATTGGCAATGGGATGACGTCATTGTTAGAGAAAAACAGGAAAGGGAAACAAGAAATCAACATGCATGAGGGCATATCTCTGGAAGCAACTGTGAGACAGTCCCAGCTGAACCTATTTTCAGTTGGTAATAATAAAAAGAAGGGTGTAAAGAGGACACAACTTGATTCCAGTGACCAAGAACAGAAGCTATTAACTGTTTTCAAGGGGAAAACATTCCGCTTTTCGAATTCATTTCCTGAAGATAGGGTAAGTAGTTGAAATTAATGTTTTAAAATTGATGTGATTTTCTAGCTCTATAGTTAAGTAGACACTGGATATTGTGATAGATTCAGTTGATTCCCTGATGTTCCCATTGTTTTAAATAACTCTTTTCTTAGTTCCTCTTAGCTTGAATTGCTTACTTTACTCTCTGTTGTACTTATAATTCTCTTGCTTTCTGATCTTAATTGGTGCTATAAGTCTACATTCCTAGTTTCTCAACGATATTCAGTTGTTTTCTTGGATTTGCTTTTATCAGAGAGCCGAAATTTTTCAATGGGTAAGTCAAGGGGGAGGGGAGATGGCGGAAGATCATGTGAAACAAAATGTGCACTTCATTATTGAATGCCATGGCATGATACCAAGGTCTGTGGACGTTCCCCAAAATACTTATGTATCCAGTCATTGGATCCGTTCTTGTTTAGAGGTACACTTCGCTGAATTGTTAAATGACCCTTTTATTCAGTATTCTTTTTCCCATTGTGGCATGATTAGTTATTGATGGAACTTTCAATTTGGGGATTTGTATGAACCTTTATGAGAGACAAGAAACAGTGAGATGTAAGCAAAATTGCTGGCATTCGGGACCCTTCGTACTCTTCTTATCTTATGTTTCACAAATTCATGAACCTTTATTATCATGCCCGGAAATGAGTGGAAGTAGGGAACTTCAATTTGCATTTAGATCTCCTAGGAAAAGTCTTCGGGTTATGTTTTGGAATCCTTTTATTTCAGATTAGATCATAAATTTTACTCCTAGTTAGTTTTTAAGCCTCTTTAATGACTTTGGTTTTTATTATCACCTTAAGTAACATTTTCAACTTGAGATTAACAACTGGAGTTGAGCTAGAAGCCTAGAATCATCCATCCTTGTCTGATACTTTTGTTGCTGCTGCTATGGATACAGCTCCTGCTGCTCTCTGTTCTTGCTATTTCTGTCTTCAACTTGATTACCTTTTTAATTGATAGCTTAAGTTGAAAATTTATATTGTTTGTTTAGATATCTGCCAATCCAGTCCACTGAAAATTGCTAACAGTTATATTGCTACTGAAGGATGAATGCTTGCTGGATGTTCATGGTCATATCATATATTCCCCACTTCCCTGCCAGATTCCTTTGCCTGGTTTTGAGAACTTCCGGTTTTGCATCTCACAGTATGAAGGGAAAGATAGGTCACTCTTAAGAAACTTGTGCTTTGTTCTTGGAGCTAAATTTGTTGAGAAACTGACTAGAAAGGTCACCCATCTATTATGCAAGTTTACCAATGGACCAAAATATGAGTATGCTTGTAAATGGGGTATATGCTCAATTACATCTCAGTGGATTTATGAGTGTGTCAGGCAGGTATATTTCTGATACTCTTTCTGCTTGTATGGTCATTAATTTTGACGTCATGATACATATGCATACAACCTTTATCTTTTGGCAGAATGAAGTCGTCGCACTGGACCAATTTCGGCCAAAAGAAGTTACTTCTCAAGATCAAGAGGCAGGATTATGTACTGTGAGCCAGTTTCCTACTCAAGCTGCTCGAATGATATCTGAAGAGAATTCATCAAAATTTATAAGCCAGTCACAAGACCTTGGAATGGTACCAACCCAGACTGGTGGTAGTGGAGTTAAAAACATTGGGGAAGAGGTCCTAAAATCTATTGATTACTCTAAGAAGGCAAGGCTTTTGGTAAGTGAAGGCCAAAAGTCTTCTAAAGTTCATTTAGATGATCCTATATGCAACATAAATTCCATTGGAGGAAAAAATTCAAAATATAATGAAGAATCTTCTCGTGGTGTTCCTGATGTAGCTGCTGCTATTGAGGACTTGTTAGAGCAGACAAGCAAGGTTAAATTACTGATGACTGTTCAATTACTTTTTTAATGTTTAGTTTGTTGGTTGATTTATCCTGTCTGGTTTACTTACAGATTCATGATCAGAAGTCACCAGAGAGGACTCAGCACGATAAAAATGTATCCCTTATATTCTGATTATTCTTTTTATATATTGTATTCAACTTCTGCTTCTGTTTAGTCCTTGATGGTAGAACAGCTTTATTCATCTGACTCAATGCTTGGTAAAAACCATGGGGGTTCTCGTTCTGTCATTGGGCTACCCAAGCATTGGTTAAACAGGTAACTTCGTCATATGTGAATTATTGATTTCTGTAACTCTGAATTTTGTTGGGTTAAATGATTGGTTAAGCATTGTATTTTCTCACAAGTAGGTTGTTAGTAGTTTTAATTCTGTAATTTGATGGAAGCATGATTCCCTATTATTCAATAGCCATTAACTTATTTCATCGTCCTTTCTTTATAAGTTTATTACTTAAATAACTTAATTGATCTTGCCAGTCAAAAAGTAAAAATTTTGTTACTCATCTCCCATTGAGGCTCTCTGGGGCCTTTTCTTCTTATATTTCATGCATGTCATTTTATCCCCTTTTGACTTGTGTTTTTTGCTTGTTTTCTTTTCAGAACTGGGAAAAGAGATGAGTTAACCAATTCTTCTACAGATGTAAATAGAGGAACGCATGATGGGTTCAGTGAAACTCAAACAGAGTCTCAGGTTTCTGCTCTGACATATCTCCAATTTGTTGGTTGCTTGTTTCATTAAGTTATTGATTGTTTCACGGTTTTTATGTATTTCAGTAGTGCATTGCTTTTAGGTGGATGGGATTCCACTCTGATGATAGTGCTTGGCATTGTCCATGCAGGTTGTTGGTTATGAAGAAGATTTATCAGGAAGGCAAATGCTTATAGACAGGGTTCGAACTCGAAGTAGCATAGCCTGAAGTGGAAGGACAGCTCAGCAGCATCCCTGAAAAAGAAGTGAAATTTGTGCGGCAATAGACAACAACACGTATTGAGATGAAGGTTCAATCTCAAATCTAAGGTTACTTGTGGCCAATTAAGGTAAATGTTTGTCGCCTTTAATCAATTTCGAGTTTCAACCTTGCCAAGGCAGGCAGTAAAGAACAGACAAGACTCAGGTAGCGACTGTAATCAGTATAGCTAGATAGTTCAAGTCATTAACCAATTTATAGAATTAGGCTGCGAAAGGCGTCCCAAATACTTTATATATGACATACACAAAAATATAATGTATATGACCATTGGTTCATATCATTATTATCATTATTATTTTTGCATGACTCTGCTTGCATGAATCAACATAATGCATACACAATGGAAACACTAGCATTAAAATGCAACTTGCACATTCTCATCTAAATGTTACAACTAACATAGATTGTGGAATCAAGGGTGAAATCAGCTGTAGCATGCTATCATTACTGAATAAGATTCACTATGAATGATGTTATTTTTAATACTTGGTTTCATTCTCTTAGGTGAGCAAGTATCTATAAAGCAGCGACTCTTTCTTTTTCCGCGCATGTCCTTGTCATGTTGCGTTGGCAAGTATCAGATACTTTCCCAACATGTCATAGAAGAAGTCGCTATATGTGTGTTAAATGCCTTTTTCTTTTTCTCAAAATAGTCTCGTTAGTGTCCATATACGAGGATGCTTGACTTCAATGCTTGGCATTCCTTCTATGTTATGAGTTATTGGCATGAGGGCTAAAAAATTCAGGACTCCTGAGTAGGGGAATTAGTGATGTATTATATTATAGATCATTGTAACCACCTTGAGTTGTAGTTTGGTTGCTGGATAGGACTTTCTTTTTTCCTTCTTTCCTTCCATGGATACTTCAACCCGTGGAAATTCAATATACATATATATTTATAGTTTTAATTATGTAATTCATATTATTTAGATTTTATTGTTAGTATTAATTAAAAATTAAAATCAACCTAATTGGTTTGTTCATTTATTTTAAAGATATATATATATACAAAAAAGAAGCCAATTGTGGAGTTTACAACAAAAAAATTGGTTTCCCACATTGCAAAATTTATGTTTATATTTAATTATTAGTGATGATAACAGTGATGTTTTTTTTCTCCAAATTTTTTTCTTAAAATTTCCTTTTTCAGAATGTCACTATAAAAATGTTAGGAGCTAACCTAAAGTTGAAACCTTAAGTTTAACTATCAATAATGTTTTGAGCATTTTATAATTATAAAATGCCTAACAAATCTTTTGCAATTTTTCAATATATATATATATATATATATAACTAGAAATATAATTTTCAATTTTAAAACTATCAATATGTCTGCAAATAAAAAAAATAATTAAAATTTATATTTACTCAACTCATAATAATTATTTAATAAAGATTGTAATTTTAGTCGGATTCATACCTGATCCGAGGGAATTTTCATCAACCAATACATAAAAATATATTTTTTTAATAATTTAAAATTATAAAAATATAAAATGGGATATATTAATACTAATATCGATTAAATTCTCTCTCTGTGTATATATATATATATATTCCCATTTTATCCAAGGAGATTCAGAATTAAAATTTGAATTTGATATTTTTTTTCCCACAGTAAACATTCAATAATTGACCAATTGATATACCAGAATTTCAATTGATTTTTCTTTCCCCTCAAGAATCGAGATTATATAATATACTATATTGATTTTTCCTTTCCCTTAAGAATCAAGATTATAATATAATATCAATTTAATAAAATAATAACACATTAAATAAGAAATAATATAAGTATATTTTTTATTTAAAAAATAAAAAAAATTATATTAATTAAAATATTTTATTACTCAATTATTTAATATATGACAAAAAATTTCAATCATTACCGCATTCGAAAATGAAACAAATAAAAAAAAAAAAAAAAACCACCACACAAACACTAATAATATCCCTTCAAAAAAATCCCAATTATTCTGATTCTTCTTTTTTCTTCTTCTTCTTCGCCCGCCATTTCCCTAACGATATTATCCACATAATCATACATCGCTTTCTCATCATCCAAACAGAAACTTTCTTGTTTTTCCTTATTTGTATCAGCTGACACCAAAATTATTATTTAAAGTAATCATTTCAGTTAATTTGATTCTTCCATATGGTGGCATGTCTCTTCTTGTGCCACGTGTCTACCGTCGACATGAATCGGTTATCTTTGGTCACTGGAATACTACCTTGTTTGTGCTCTTGTAAGCTTAATAAAGATTTAGGTTTTGGATTTGAGTTGCATAGAAAGGAGCGGTTTAAGAGGAACTTTAAGTTTGTTGTGAATGCGGAGTTGTCAAGGGCTTTCTCTGTTAATTTGGGTTTGGACTCTCAGGTCATTTTTTGCTTTTTCTCTTACTCTCTTTTTTTGTGTGTTTTGGTTTGAAATTCTCTGTTTTATTTTTGTTTGCTCTTTGGTGTTTGATGAAATGACTGAGTGACTGGGGAGAGAGAAAGTGTTTCGGTAGTGGGTTTCATTTTTCTCTTTTTAACTCTTTCTAGTGATCTGATTTTTAATAAATGCTAGATTTTAGTAATTCCGATTTTATGTATTGAATTTGCAATTCAGGTTATGATGATCTTTAGTAATAAAGATTGAAGTCCGTATGGAAAAAAAATGGAACTTTATTCTTTTAATTTGTTGGGGACTTGAACTTACTCCACATAACTATATAGAGATTTGATGGTTCCCATGTCTTATTTGTTTGAAGCTGCTAATGGATCATTCAAAATTTGAACAGCTCGTCCATGGGATTTCTTAATGGAAGTAACTTGAACTTCAAATAGTTATTACTCCATTTTTGCCCCTTAAATGCTTGCTTCCGAATTCAAAATTGTTTTAATATAGGTGTTTTTATCCCAATTTATTTTTATTAGACTAACAAAACTTTGTTTTGATTATAAGGTTGTCCAGTCTCATGATATATCTCAGTTGCCCTGGATTGGTCCAGTTCCTGGGGATATTGCTGAAGTTGAAGCATATTGTAGAATATTTAGAGCAGCTGAACGACTTCATGCTGCATTGATGGACACATTATGCAATCCTGTGACTGGGGAATGTAGTGTTTCATATGATTTCTCACCAGAGGAAAAACCACTATTGGAAGATAAAATAGTCTCTGTGCTTGGTTGCATGGTTTCACTTCTGAATAGAGGAAGAGAGGATGTTCTTTCTGGAAGATCTTCCATCATGAATTCTTTTCGTCAAGACATAAGCATGATGGAGGATAAGCTTCCACCACTTGCCATTTTTAGGGGTGAGATGAAAAGGTGTTCTGAGAGTTTACATGTTGCTCTTGAAAACTATTTGACACCTGATGATGATCGAAGCTTGGATGTATGGAGGAAATTGCAGAGGCTGAAGAATGTCTGCTATGATTCTGGCTTTCCCCGACATGATAATTGCCCTTGTCATACACTTTTTGCAAATTGGAGTCCTGTTTATTTATCTAATTCTAAAGAAGACATAGTATCCGGACATTCTGAAGTGGCATTTTGGAAGGGTGGTCATGTAACAGAGGAGGGTTTGAATTGGTTAGTGGAGAAAGGATTTAAGACTATTGTTGATCTTAGAGCAGAAACTATTAAGGATAACTTTTATCAAGAGGCTGTAGATGCTGCTATTTTGTCTGGGCAAGTTGAATTGATTAAAATACCTGTTGAAGCTAGGACGGCACCTTCAGTGGAGCAGGTTGAGAAGTTTGCATCTTTGGTTTCAGATTGTAGCAAAAAGCCCATGTATCTTCATAGTAAGGAAGGAGCATGGAGGACTGCTGCAATGATATCCAGATGGAGGCAGTACATGACTCGCAATGCATCTCAGGGTATTACTCCCATTGATACGGTACCACTAGATACAAATGAAACCAGTGGATTGTTGGCACCTTCTGTTTTAGAAGAGAGGTCCCGCCTGAAACAGAAAAATGGATCACTGCAAGAGGATTTGGATAAACTTCATGGTTTGAATGGAGTATCTGACGAAGTTGTCTCTTCATTTAAGGATAAAAGAGGCCAAAGCATTAATGGAACCTACAACGGCCTTGTTTCTGTTCATGGTACAGCATCTACAGAAACAATTGACAAGGATGTAAGATCTTCAGCAAACTTCTGCAGGGTAACTAATCCTCTCAAGGCTCAAGTTCCTCCTTGCAATATCTTCTCCAAAGTAGAGATGTCAAGGTTTTTCAGGACTAAAAGAGTCTCACCTCCCACATACTCTAACTGTCAGCTCAGTAAGTTAAAAAAATCACCTGTTTCGAGAGACACACACATTGGAGTGGTTCAGACAAATGAGGTTTTGGGCATTGGTACTATGTCGGGGCTTGGGGAGGCGAAAAGATCCAATGGTTCAATTAGTAGTGAAAATCTCTCTCCAAAAATTCATAGCTCATCCATTGATGGTCAGAAGCATCTGAAAAGCAATAGTTTTATTTCTGCTGGTTCAGGTTTGAATGCAATCAGTGAAGGGGAGATGTATTCTGTTCCTGAAACTAATGTCAGTACCACTCTGAATGGAAGCTTAAACGAGTGTGTTAAATCTAAATCTATTGAGGAGGTTCACACAAAAAATGGTGTGGCATCCTTAGGCTTCAGCGATGATGAGTTGGGCTCAATTGAAGGAAACATGTGCGCTTCTGCAACAGGTGTTGTACGAGTGCAGTCAAGAAGAAAAGCAGAAATGTTTCTAGTGCGAACAGATGGATTTTCTTGTACCAGAGAAAAGGTTACTGAATCTTCCTTTGCCTTCACTCATCCTAGTACCCAGCAACAGATGCTTATGTGGAAATCAACACCAAAGACTGTATTGTTGTTGAAGAAGCTGGGACAAGAACTCATGGAACAAGCCAAACAGGTATCATCAAATGTGTCAATAATTGCCCTTCTCTTAATTCTCTGTGATTTTCTAAACCATAGTTCTGTAGATATTACTACTCTTCATGGTTGCTGAATTTGATAGTGCATTATGTGAGTTCCAATGAGTAGGCATGAGTCTGTTTACATTACAATCTTTGGCTTTAGTTTTAGACTAGAGATAGGTGGGTTCTAGTAGGATTGTCAATATTAAAAAAGCATATAGTCACACCTTATGTTTTCGGACATAATTTTCCAAGGATAATAATTCTGATTAGAATCAAATGGCGAGGGAGGCAGTATTATCTTTGCGTAAGCTTTGGTAAATGCTTTCCTGCTGTACTTTTTATCTTATTCAGGTATTGGTTATTGATAACGGTTACATGTGTAAATAATGAATGTACAATTTCTCATTGAGAACATATAAAAGTTTTAAATTTCATTTTCATGCACTGAACTTTTCCACCATAGTATGGAGACAAAGCAACTTAATTGTTAACAAATTTTTGTTGTGCACTTGTCATTTGCACAATGTGTCAATAATTCCTTAGGCGGTATGAAGCCAATTTCTCTCAAATAAACCTCAAATATCAAATCCTCTGGAACTGTAGGAACCATAGGAACCATCAGATACAAGTGTCTGTTCTATCCCTTGGTCTATTCTGTTCTCTCAATCACCTTGGAATATCTGGTGGTGCTGCTTCCAAGACCTGAACTTTGCTTCAGTCAACTTGTTCTTCAAAGCTTGGAAAATTTGGAAATAAATTGAAATGGATACTCTCTGACCACACAAAAGAGAAATTCTATTGGAACACTGCTGGTGCAGGGATAAATGAATATGGATGAAAATGAAAGTGCAGAAGTAACATGATCCTGCAACGGATTTTCTGTGAGCAGGGGAGTTACTGAGAAATTAGAATGGAGAATGCATGCAGGGATTCGATCTGAGCAATGCTTTTACAACTTTAGGATCTAGCGACAGGGTTCAAGTCGAGCTGCAAGTTAGGACTAGCTAATTCTTGAATTGGATTCCTCAACAACTTAGAAACTAGAAGTGAATATTAAGCTTTATATCCTGATACTCCTTCAATTGAGGATGCAGGAGAAATCCTAATGTTGATAGCGTCAAACTCAGTGCACAAGAACACTGATTCTGGATTTTGACTGGAGTGCAATCAATTTTGATGGCCTACTCATAGTATTGATTGTTTATCAGTCTCCTTGCGGCCTTTTGCCTCATTTCACAAACCGTGTCATCCGGGTCATTTCACCTCATTTATTGTTTTCTAGTTGGGTTGAGCTCAACTCATGTATCCATAGGCATCCAGGGAAGGGTTAGGAGAAAAAAGAAAATCCTTGTGGACTTGAGATAATGCTTAATTGGACATGAATGACTGACCATTATGGACCACCTTAATTTTATTGGTCCATTAGTGGGGAGAACACTGATGTCTCAATGATGTTAATCTTGTACATTCTTATCTTTGTTAAGTCACTAACACAGTTGTGGGATGTGATATACTGATATCTGTACTTCCTCAAGCTATGGTGTTTTGATTTTTTGGATTGGTTTATTAGTGTGCACATGGTTTTATTCATGAACTCCAAAATTAGTGACCAAAACAATGACAACATGACCTTAATGGTCTTGTTTCAATAAAATAGGTATTTAAGTGGACATCGCTCCCTTTTTTATTTGCATTGAAGGATATGATTCATACATTTCATTGGTGGTTGCTAGTATTGCTGATATTACATCTGTTTCCATCTAGTCATTCTAACTTCATGTTCTGCATCCGTTATGAAGGTTGCCTCTTTCCTGTATCACCAAGAGAAAATGAATGTTCTTGTTGAACCTGATGTTCATGACATATTTGCTAGAATCCCAGGGTTCGGATTTATTCAAACCTTTTACAGTCAAGACACCAGGTACTGTAAATTATGTTGCAATGGACGATGACTTCGATGTGTATCTTAATGTTCCTTTTGTCTATGTATCATTCGGATTCCTCTAATGCAGTGAACTTCATGAGAGGATTGATCTTGTGGCATGCTTGGGGGGAGATGGGGTTATACTCCATGCATCAAATTTATTTAGAGGTGCTGTTCCCCCTGTTGTATCCTTCAATCTTGGATCTCTTGGATTTCTCACTTCCCATAGTGTAAGCTCTGAGTTCACCTTTTATCTTTTGTTTTTAGTGTTCTATGTCATATAGCTTTTATCATCTGCTTGACTGCTTCCTATTTGTTTTTCTCTCTTGACATAGTTTGAGGACTACAAGCAGGACTTAAGACGGGTCATCCATGGGAATAACACTCTGGAAGGTGTTTATATAACTCTTAGAATGCGCCTCCGCTGCGAAATATTTCGCAATGGTAAAGCTGTGCCTGGGAAACTTTTTGATATCCTAAATGAGGTGGTTGTTGACCGGGGTTCTAATCCATATCTTTCTAAGATTGAATGTTATGAACATGACCGACTTATAACCAAGGTGAGATCAGAAATTTCTCATCCTAAAGTTATTTTTAAACATTTTCTATTCTGCCCTTGAGTTTGATGGCAGAATTATGTTTGATCTTGGGCTCATCACAACTCAACTTGAATTCTGGTTCATTGCAGCAATGGGTTTTTAAGCTGTATTTTTCTTGTTTAAAATTAGATATAGCATAAAAGAAATTCTCATATCTTTCTGCAACATTTCCCAGCTTTTGGCTGATAAATACCTTATTTTCTAGGTGCAAGGTGATGGAGTCATAGTGGCCACACCTACAGGAAGTACTGCATATTCTACCGCTGCAGGAGGTTCCATGGTATGCTCCCATTTTGAGTTTTAGAATTTTTTGTTTAATCAACTCTTTAAAATTTTGAAGTTGATTAGTTTTTGTCCCCAAGTTCATTCAGGATAAAAAATTATTTTCCTAGACATTTATGAACAATAGCTTATTGAACAAGTACTGGGTGGCTATATGATGCTGCAAAGAATTCTGATATTTTATTTTCATCAACTCAGCACCAAAGGTCACAAATTGAAGGGATTTTGAGAAATTATGTCAGGGAATTTTCTTATTTGATAGATCCTAACATAGAGAACTAGGTAACATTGCTCGATTTGAAGTCTTATAGCTCAGAAGGATAATTAGAAATTGGAGCGTAGGCTTTGAATCGAAGTATCATAAAACAATAGTCTATTTGGCAGCAATTAGTTGTCAAATATAGTAAGAGACTAGAACAAAGCTCAGAGTTAGCCAGGAATCACTCACTAATTCTTTGTCATCGCGCCTGCGGATAGGATGCATCATGTCCCTAGGATATGGCTTTGTGTCATGTAAACATGAAGGGATGAACATTTTGTCTCGGAAGTCGGAACACTTAATCTCAATATGGAACATTGCAGTCCTATGTACCCCATGGACGGTTCCCTGGGGAGGTTGCTTAAGGAGATTTGCCAAGTTGCTTATTACACAGCTAAGTTTGTTAACAATGAAATGCTCTCAAGGATGTAACGTCTTACATTTGAAAGGCTGCTGATTTGGTAGCTTGGTAATCCATAAATAGAAATGACCCCCTTTGCTACACAAAATCCGAAAAACCTCTTATCGTTGTAACTAACATTCTGGATTGTTCAGCAACGTTGCATCTTTCCCGCAGTTATACAAGAAATATTCATTGGGAACCTAGGATGCAACCAATCCTATGCTAAGAAAGATGTCATTTTCTTCAGTTGGAAAGCTATTTGGGCTTTAATTTTAGGTTCTGTTGTTTACTTATGTTTTTATGTTTAGTATGTAAAAACTTTTTTGGTAACTATCCCTGCATATCCAACCCAGCCTTCCAATCACTTAAATATCCACATCCTTTAAAACTCTATATTTTATCTTCTTGAAAACCCTGTAACCTGTTCTTGTGATTCCAGCAAATCAAACCACCATCGTTTGTCCTCAAATATCAATCAGTCTGTTCTCAGCTAAACCTATGAATCTTGGATCTACTTGTTCTTCAATTTTGACAAACCCTAACTTATAAGAAAACATGAGAAGAGATAAATCTGAATCCATCTTTCAATCAAGCTCTCTTTGCTCTCGCATTAGTATGTTCATAATTTTATTTCTACAAGTTCCCAAATTCAATGTGTCATTGATCAATTTGATAGCTTAATATCTTCTTCTCTGAAATAAATAAAAACTAAGAAATAAAATAATTTTAAAAAATAGAACTATCTTCTCTTCCTTCTTTGAAATGCCCTGAATTTTCTTCACTGGTCTGTGTATTTTGAAAACAAATGCATTTATGTTGAAACAATAAATATTCTTGTTGGTTATTGCTGTTTGTTTAACTTCAATTTATAAACAACACGTACTGGAATGTAGGTGCATCCAAATGTTCCTTGCATGCTGTTTACCCCCATCTGTCCACACTCTCTCTCATTTAGGCCAGTCATACTTCCAGATTCTGCAAGGCTTGAATTAAAGGTAAACTAAAGGCTTAAACCTGGGCTAGGGATTTATCATATTCCTTAAAGCATATTGTTCAGTCAGATGATTCAATGATTTGTTGAAATTGTACAGATTCCAAAGGATGCTAGAAGTAATGCATGGGTTTCTTTTGATGGAAAGAGAAGGCAACAACTTTCAAGAGGGGACTCTGTCCGGATTTCTATGAGCCAGCACCCACTTCCAACAGTCAACAAATGTGACCAAACAGGTGATTGGTTTCACAGCTTGATTCGTTGCCTAAACTGGAATGAAAGGCTAGATCAGAAAGCCTTTGAAGGGTCTGAAACAAATACTACATTTCCATTTGATGATTGAGGTTTGTGTAAATTTCTGTACAGATTGTAAATTAGAAATGACCACAGAAAATTTTACTAACACTGAATTAATACTATTCATCACAAAATAGGCTCCCACTTGAAGTTAGGGTTTGCTATATTTTCCCTTTTCCTTCCTATTTTTCAAGCATTAAATATTGTATTACATACTGTCAATAATTACTGGCAATCAAATATAATCTCACTGCTCTTTTTCTAGGTCTAACTTTGATGAATTCTTGGTTTCTTGTAAGTTGTACTCGTTTGTTTATTATTATTATTATTTTAAATTTCTTTGTCATATGCTAATTTATTATTATGCGGGAATGTCTAGGAGAGAGGAAGGTCCTACTATATAAAAAATACTCAAGGGAGTGTGAAGGCAGAGTAGGACTAGTGATAATGATGATTTTCTTATTTATACAACTGCTGTTGTCTGGCATTTCTTGATTAGGCTTTTAGGTATTTTTATAATGCTGAAAATATATAGAATAAGGATGTTAGAAGCTCCAGGTTAGACGTGGATTGAAGAAAAACTAGTAATTGACAGTAGGGTGTTCAAGAATTCTTTGACAATGAGGTTCATGCCAGATCAGTACGATACAGAGGAATATTTGGTTTATTATGGAAACTTGCCAGTTATCAGTCTAGGGTTTACTTCTTTTTATGATCAAAATTATGGGGCTTGGCTGTATGGTATTCC
>CANXYC012573773.1:0-10614 GCA_948193065.1 Aleurites moluccanus | reverse complement strand
AAATTTACCTTATTTCTTCAAAACTGAATTTCCTGAGATTTCTTGCTTAAATCTGATGATTTCTGCCTTAATATAGAATAATCTAGAAGTCTAATGCATTAATTTGGGTATTAATGCCTTAGAAAATAAAATGGAACTAATCAGAGAAAAGACTGAATTTAACGAAGAAAGAAGGAAGGAAAAATAGTGAAAAATGCTACTGGGTTGCTGGGGTTAAATAGACCACTGCCCCAGAAATCTCGCTTGCCAACTCACTAATCTGCCTCGGCAAAGCTACCTCGCATATGCCAGCTCGCCATTCCCAACTCACCAAACTAATCCGGCAATGCCACTTCGCTAATCCATCTCGCATATGTCACCTCGCATATGCTGCCTTGCCAAACTCTCTTCGCGAACTCTCCCTCGCGGATGCCACCTCGGTAATGCCTCTTCGCCAACTCGCTTCACCTATCTCCCTCTTCGCCAAACTCTGCTTGCGAATGGCCACTTCGCACATTTCCTCTTCGCATGAAACCTCTTTGCATAATGCCACCTCGCCTTTCCTCTTCGCCAAATCCTCGTCGCCTTTCCTCTTTGCCAAATCCTCTTCGCCTTTCCCCTTCGCCAAATCCTCTTTGTCTTTCCTCTTCGCCTTTCCTCTTTGCACATGCCACCTCACATATGCTTCTTCGCCAATTGCCACTTTGGCAATCTCACTTCACCACTTCACCACTTCGCCAGCTCGCATTGCCAGCTCCCAAAATGTCACTTCGCATCTTGCCGGCTCACCTTAACCAGATCCTACTAAGTTAAAAACTCTTCCTCGGCAGTTTAAACTTGACCAGCTTACAAAAGAGCTACAAACATCCCAACTTCCTGATTCTTTTTGTCACTTAAAATAGACATGCAAGGGGCTCAACATATCCAAAATTTAAATCATAAAGGCAACTACACTGACCATAGTGACTCTCCAAAATCACCCAGACTTACAACCTTAAAAATCCATTCGAACAGTCCTGAGAAAATCCACTCTCCACTGAGATATACTTATCTAAAAATTCTGAAATTTTACAGCCAGTACCACAACACATAAAGAAACATTTTTCATGTTTACATCTTTGGTTCAATTTGCCTCAGTCATTCCCAGAAATTCCAAACAAATAGAGACTTCCTGTAGAAATACTCAACCAGACCAGTTCTATTCATAGGAATATAACTCATTCCTCACACAGAATTTTGTCAAGCCATTTTACAGAATTTCAGATGAGACATAAATCCACAACTTTTATGTTTTATACTTTACCAAATTATTTCTCTAAGAATATGCAATTAACCATCAAAATTTTATGCAACCAGAATTTCTGAATTCCTCATAACATTAATATCCTTTATTAATTTAAATTCATCAATTACACAATAATTAAAATATAATAAAAATGGCAGATATTACAAAAATCCATTTCAAAATTCAAATTTTCAAATTTTTTTCCTTAATCACTCCTAATACTAGAAATAGTATAACCCTTTTGAGATTGTAAAGATTTTAAAAGTGAAATTAATGCATGATATATATCATGTTTATAAGCAAAGAAGAACACCAAAGTAAATTTAGAGTAATCATCAACCACAACAAGACAATAATACTTACCACTAAGACTAGAAGTTCTAGTTAGACCAAAGAGATCAATGTGTAAAAGTTGAAGTGGTCTAGAAATTGAAATAACATTTTTAGATTTAAATTGCTTTTAGCACATGCATCACAAAAGTTTTCCTTCTTGAAAATCAATTTAGGCAAACCATTTACTAAATCTCTTTTTAAAAGTTTTAAGATTACATCCATACTAGCATGGTTTAACTTCCTATGCCATAAGGATGAATCCTCAACTTTTGATGTATATAAACAAAGATTTTCATAAGATGCATTATTTAAGTCCACAGCATAAATATTGCCTTAGAGATGTCTAACAAAAGTTATCTTATTGGTTTTAATATATACTACTTCACAAGTAAAAGATTAAAAAATGACTCTATAACTAACATCACATAATTGATTAATATTAAGCAAATTATGTTTTAACTTGTTAAATAGATATGGATACATCACTATTGCCAATTGAGCCAATATCAACATCTTTGTCGTTGGAGCTATCACCAAAGGTCACATTTCCACTTTTGGTCTTGAGCTTAATGAATTTACCTTTATCTCCAGTTATATGTTTGGAACATTCACTATCCATGATTCAATTTTTCTTCTTTGTCTATTGGATTTACAAAATGAAAAATAATTCATCCCTTATTTGATATCCAAATTTCTTTAGGTCCATACATGTTAGTATACTTGAGAACTCTTACATTTTTATCAATTTTTTATGAAGTAAATTTTTTTATATTTAATGGGACATCTATGTAATATATGACCATAATGTGTTGGCCTTTTGATGATTTTGATGATGAGGTTTAAACTCTTAAATATCACTTATAGAATTATGGTAGAATTTTCTTAGTCTTGAAATAAATTCATTATGAATATCATTGGTATTGAAGTACATTGATCATATGTTTGTTCAAGATATCTTTATGCATTATGATGATTACAATGTTAACTGACCTAAGTGTACTTGAGAAGTACAAAAATGCAAAGTGCTTGTGTCTATGATTAGTAACTTTGTGCAGGATTTGATAACGACCATTACTATATCGTAACGACCATTATGATCTATTGATAAAGTTAGACATAAAAGATTCAGAACCTTTTGTAATGCCAGTTACTAAGACAAAACACCCATTACAATGTAGTAACAACAGTTACAGGAAATTTATCAAAATTTGGATTAAAATTATAAAGAAAATCTTCACGCTTATTATTGATCAAGAACGTCCGTTATGCATATTTTGTTGAAGAATTGAAAAAAGATACAGAATGCAAGGCTAGTAAACGTTATAGATCTTTATGCCCATGATGTTTATCATGGAACAACCATTACAACTACATAATGCTCGTTATTAGTGGTTGGGTTGTCACATCAAACAAATCAGTTGAAATTTATAGTCGTTGGTAACTCTATCAATGCCTGATTTGCATTTAATGAAGCCCAAATGGTCATAATTTATTACAAAGCATTGAAAACTATAAATAGAAGATATTTTAAAGATGAAACAACTTTTGAAAAGTCTAAGAACAACTATTTCATTGAATTTGCTTTCATCTCTAAATTCTTTATATATTTGAACATTTTAAGCTCAAAATTCATATCTTTACTGTTCATTCTACCATGTGCTAGTTGAGAAAGCTTTGTGCTTCTATTTTTAATCATTGTAAAGCTATTGTAAAGTCTTGAGATTGACTTTAAACAGCTTGTATAAGTCTTTGTGGAGAAAGACTCGATTGGTAGGAAACAAATTGTAAAGAAGGACGAAATCCCATAGAAATTATTGTAATAGTTGGGTTGTGAACCCAGTTTAGTGGAACCTCAATATCGGGTTAATATTGAGAGAAATATACGTAGGAGAAGGGTTTTACTCCAAACCACTATGAATTAGCTAAGCTTTCTCCAACTCTATCTTTTCTTATTGATTTGCTTTAATTTATATTAGTTATAATTGCAATTGAGTTTAATTTGTACTTCATTTCTATATATTCCTATTTACGCCTCCTCTAAGAATATTGCCATAGTAGAATAACATAATCCTTACAATAATTGCATTTAACTATCCTTTTATGATCCATCACTTTCTTTTCAAAAGAAGTGTTAACCTTCTTGAATTTTAAATTAGTGTGGAATCCTAATCCAGCTTTGTCAGAAATGACATTTTGTGAAGTTATGATATTTTCAAGAATTTTACTTCCTTGAGTTAACTTACTTAAAAGTTCACTAGAGTTTTTAAGCTCATCTTGATCTTTTCATGTTCACTTAAGAGTTTTAAATAATCATTTTTCAAATTGACAATTTGGGATGAGAGATATTATTTTTCATTATTAGAGTTTGGTTTTCTCTTTTGGTAGAACCTCCTCAACTTCAAGTTTCAATTTGGACAAATTATTCTTCAAAACTTTATTTTCTCTTAATATGCACAAAAAGTTTTTTATAAGTTCATTAAAAGCATTTTCTAATTTATAAGAGTGTAAGGTTTGGAATTTACCTCAAAAATCTCCTCATTGGTTGTTTCCACATCTTCTAATGCCATGAGACACAGTTGATCTTCTTTTCTTCTTCTCCATTAGAAGAATTTTCACCATTTAAAGTGTCATTTCCACTCTAAACTGCATAGGCTTTATTCAATCTCTTTTCTTTCTTTTTTTTCCTCTTTTTGTGCTTGAGATTGGGGCAATCCATCTTTACACGATCTTGTTTTTCGCATTCATAACAAATTATTTCCACCTTTATATTTTGCTCCTTCTTTTCTTTAAATCTTTCTTTTTGAACTTATTCTTAGATATAAATTTATTGAACTTTCTTGAAAGTAAGGCAATTTCTTTATCTTCATCCTTCATTAGAAGATTCTTCTTTTTCTTCCAAGATTGCTTTCAAGGCAATCCCTTTTTCTTTCTTGCACAATTTTTCATCTTCTTTATCTCTTGTTGCTTCTCTATTATTTAACTTTAATTCAAAAGTCATCTCACTAAATCTTCAAGAGTCATGGAGCTAAGGTCCGTTCATTCTTCAATTACATCTATCTTAGCATAAAATTTTGTCGAAAGCAATCTCAAAAGCTTAGTAATTAGCTCCTTTTGAGTAAATACTTTATCAAGGCCTTTCAAGTCATTTACAATTATAGTAAACCTTTTGCACATGTCACTAATTGTTTCATCTTTCTTCATAATTACATTTTCAAAACTTGATGTGACTATATTGACTTTAGTGTCTTTGACTTGATTAGTGCCTTCATGAGTGACCTTGAACACATTCCAAATTTCTTTAGCCGATTCACAATTAGAGACTCAGTTGAATTTCAAGGAGTCAAAAGCACAAAACAATAAGTTTATGGCCTTAAAATTATTTGCAATCTTCCTTTTATTCTTGGACATGAATTTATCGAACTTTCTTGAAAGTAAGGCAATTTCTTCATCTTTATCCTTCACTAGAAGATTCTTCTTTTTCTTCCAAGATTGCTCTCAAGGCAATCCCTTTTTCTTTCTTAGACGATTTTTCATCTTTTTTTTTTATCTCTTGTTGCTTCTCTATTGTTTAACTTTAATTCGAAAGTCATGAAATTTCCCACCAAATCTTCCAGAGTCATAAAGCTAAGGTTCTTTGATTCTTCAATTGCATCTATCTTAGCATCAAATTTTGTTGGAAGAAATCTCAAGAGCTTAGTAATTATCTCCTTTTGAGTAAATATTTTATCAAGGCCTTTCAAGTCATTTACAATTATAGTAAACCTTTTGCACATGTCACTAATTATTTCATCTTTCTTCATGATGTAAATTTTCAAAACTTGATGTGACCATATTGATTTTAGTGTCTTTGTCTTGATTAGTTCCTTTATAAGTGACCTTGAGCACATCACAAATTTCTTTAGTTGATTCACAATTAGAGACTCGGTTGAATTCCATAGAGTCAAAAGCACAAAACAATAAGTTCATGATCTTAAAATTGTTTTTAATCTTCCTTTTAACTTTGGCCGTGTAACTAGAGGAATTTTTAGTGTTGTTGTATTTTCCTCCATTGGGACAAATGGTCCTTTCTTAATTACTCCCTAAAGTTCTAACCCTTTGGAGTAAATGTGCACCCTCATTCTTACTTTCTATTGGTTATAGTTGACACCATGGAATAGTGGTGGTCTTATGGAGCAATGTCCTTCATCAAAGGTAGAAGTAGAGGTGTATGCCATAGAAATGAATTATGAACTCTAAAAATCGTGAGATTTTAATATTAGTTAGAGCACAAGGTTTGATACCAATTGTGATCACACTATGGAAAATACTCATAGGGGATGAATAGGAGTTAAAAATTCCTAATGCAATTTATAATCTAAATGCAATATTAATGAACAAGTATATGATAAAATAAAAAAAGGATGAGAATAGAGAATGCTTAGCCCATTTTATAGTGGTTCAAAGCATAAATGCCTCTCCTACGTCTACTTCTCTCAATATCAACCCGATATTGAGGTTTCACTAACTCTGAGTTCATAACCCAAACTTTACAACTTAGTATATCTGGGATTTCACCCTTTTCAATGGAATACCACCCACTTTACAATCAAAATACAAGAACTAGAGAATTACAAGTTTTTCTATAACTTAAACTAAGTTATTTGAAAGATATAAGTTGAAGTACAAATAGTTTTACAAGCTTTGAACATAAAGAGTGATAAAATTGAGTACCAAGTGTTCAAAATACAAGAAAAACATAGTATTAGAGCCAAAGTAATGAAATAGTCTTTTTAGAGCTTGGCCAAAGTTGTTCTGACTTAAAAATATCATATATTTATTGTCTTCAAGTCTTGGTGTCAAAATATATCCATTCTGGTTGTGTTTCATGCAATATCAGCTTTAAATATTGCTCCCAATGGCTATAATTTAAAGCATATATGTACTGATATGATAACTCAGCTTCCTGTAATAAATGTTATGAGTGTGTATGGCATTAGTTGTAATGGGCTTGACAATTTGTAATGGGCTTGAAAAATCTCTCTGTGTAAATATCTAGAAACTGATGCTTTTAAGCATAATGGGTGTTATGTTTGTTTCAGAGTAGTTCCTCTTTGTAACGGGTTTGAAAATACACTATGTATGAAATTCATCTTTGTAAATACTACTATGGCAATACTCCTAGAGGGGGGGTGAATAGAAGTTTAAAAATCTTGAAGAAAATATACAGTTAATATGTAATGGATATGTTAATTTTAAATAACAAGTAATAATAAAAGAGAAGGGTTAAGAAATCTCAGCCAATTTATAGTGGTTCAGAGCCAAATTTCTTCTTCTACGTCCACTTCTCTCAATATCAACCTGATATTGAGGTTCCACTAGAATCGAGTATACCACTCAAATCAATTACAATAGATTTTTAGGGATTTCACCCTATACACACTGAGTTATAACTCAGATTTTCACTCACAAAAATAAAGATAGAGATTTTTATGTCTCTCTAGACTTATACAAAGCAATCCAATGTTATACAATAAAGTACGAATAGCTAAGACTAGCAAAAGCTAGCAAGAACTCAAAGAATATGAAATAAAGCTTAAAGAGTTAAAAAAAATATATAGTATGAATTTAACAATTTGATTTCTCTTAGATATTATACTTCTCATCTTATTTGAACTTCAAATCTTCATGTATTTATAGCCTTCAATGAAAGGTGATTAAATGTGACCGTTCTAGTTGCATTTAATGCAAGATTTGCCTCTAAATCTTTTTTCAATGGCTATATTTAAAACAAATCGGCTTTGACCTTGATAGGCCACTACCGATTCACGGTCGTGAAGCTTTATCTTCACTGGCTTGAACTAAAATTGACGGCCTTGAAATTTTATGCACCAATTTTGAATTTTAAAACATCCTTAGGCGTGAACAACTATTACTAGAGTGAAAATATTTCACAGGCGTGAATAATTTTTCACGGCTTGAAAACTTTTTTTGTGTCTCTAAGCCAAAACCATTATTAAAGTATTCACGGGTATGAATCATTATAACGGGTGTGAAACTCTTTCACTGTCGTGAATAAAAGTTCACAGGCTTGAAGATCCTTTTTGAGTAAATTTCATACATTGCCTTGATCTTGTTCACGGGAGTTAATAATAATCACAGGCATAAATCCCTGTTTTGAAACAAAAACTTAAACACAAGTTAAATAATCATTTATATTGATTAACATATTTGTTTTGAATTTTAATTACATCATTAAAATCATCATAGAGATAACAATCTCCCCCTTTTTTATGATGACAAAATAATGTGTTAAGAGTATAAGTAAGTCAATTAAATACTCCCCCTAAGTTAAAACTCTCCTTTAACTTTAATTTAGTTAAAATATTTAGTTAAACAATAGCAATATTTCTCCCCCTTTTATCAATAATAAAAAAGGTATTCTTCAGTTTAACTCAATATAATAACTCATTCATAATAAGAAGCTGAAATTACATAAACAAAAAAGTAGTATATAAATATCAAAATGAGAAATGTGTCAATACAATGAACATAAATATGATAAAATATGAGCCTATAAACAAAAGCTCATCAAAAAGAAAGAAAACAACAACTAGGATGAAAGAGGAACAGAAGAATCATCAGGAGGAGGGGTACTTCCAAGAGATAAAATGCTACGAAGATTATCTATGGATTTTTGCAGCTCTCTTTGATTTGTTTCAAGTTTGTCCAGTCGAGAAGCAACTCTGGTTTCCAAAGAATCAAGTATAGTGTTGAGCCTAGCCAAATTCTCCAACACTTGACTCTCAAAGAAAACAGCTGAAGAGGATGGTTGTGAGCTAGTCGGTGGTGCTGTAGAAGGAGGATTGCGAGGTCTTTTCCGGGATGGCTCATCAAACATAGCAACAAGCTCATCATCCTTATCATCATCAATAGAAGCTAAGACCCATCCATCACCAGCCTTTTTCTCAATTCTCATATCATAAAAAGTTGATATATCTAGATGATCCTTAGAGTGATTGTAATATCTGCCATTTTGTTGTATTTTAATTATTGTGTATTTGATGAATTTAAATTAATTTCAAATATGAATGTTTGAGAAATTCAGAAATTTCTGGGTTGCAGAATTTTGTGAGGATAACTGCAGGATCTTAAAGAAATAATTTGATAAAGTGTAAAACATGAAAGTTATGAGTTTATGTCTTAATTGAAACTCTGTAAAATGGCTTGGTAGAATTCTATGTGTGTGATGAGTTATGTTCCTTTGAGCAGGACCGGTCTGGTTGAGTATTTCTGCAAGAAGTCTGTATTTGTTTGAAATTACTGGGAATGACTGAGATAGATTGAGCCAAAGGTGTAAACATAAAAAATGTTTCTTTATGTGTTGTGTTGTTTTCTATAAAATTTTAGGATTTTTGGATAAGTATATTTCAGTGGAGAGTGGATTTTCTCAGGACTATTCGAATGGATTATGGGCAGTAATTTGGAGAGTCACCATGATCTGTGTGGTTATTTTTGTGATTTGAATTTTGGATATGTTGAGCCTCTGCATGTCAATTTTAAGTGGCAAAAGAATCAGGAAGTTTGGATGTTTGTAGCTCATTTGCGATTTAAGTTAGTGTAAGTTGTCCAGGAAAGGTTTCAGCTCAGCAGGGACTTGGTGTGGCGAGCCGACAAAATGCGAGGTGCCATTTTGCGAGCCGGCAATGCGAAGTGGCGAGGTGAGATTGCCGAAGTGAAAATTGGTGAAGAGGCATATGCAAGGTGGCATATGCGAAGAGGATTTGGCGAAGAGGATTTGGTGAGGAGGAAAAGGCGAGGAGGCATTATGCGAAGAGGCATTTTGCGAAAAGGCATTATGCGAAGATAGAATGTGCTAAGTGGCAGTTCACGAGCAGAGTTTGGCGAAGCGAGTTGGCGAAGAGGCGAAGAGGCATTGCCGAAGTGGCATATGCGAAGCGGCATATGCGAGGCAGCATATGCGAGGAAGAGTTTGCGAGGGGAGTTTGGTGAGGCAGCATATGTTAGGTGGCATTTGCGAGCTGGTTATGCGAAGTGGGATTCGCGAAGTGGCTGTTGCGAAGTGGCATTGCCGGATTAGTTTGGTGAGCTGGGAAGTACGAGCTGGGAATTGCAAGATGGCTTATGCGAGGTAGCATTGCCGAGGCAGGTTAGCGAGGCGAGCTGGCGAGCGGGATTTTGGGCAGTGGCCTATTTAACCCAATGCCCAATAGCGATTTTCTGTGCGATTTTCTTTCTTCTTTCTTCGTTCTTCTTTCGTCTTTTTTCAGAATTGTTCCATTTCTTGTCTAAGGCATTAATATTCAAAATTAATACATTAGATCTCTAGATTAGAATATTTCAAGGCAGAAATTGTCAGATTCAAGCAGAATATTTCAGGAAAGTCAATTTTTGGAAAAAATAAGGTAAATTTTCTTCAAATGTTAATTCTTGTTAGATTAATAAATACTGATGGTTAGAATATTCAATTAAAGGTATATAGAATTTATTACAAGCATTTTAAGGTTATATATTATAATTAATGTTGGAGGAATCAAAATTTATGAACTATCATGAATAGTAACATGAACAATAAATTCGAATTAAATACAGATTTTACTTTAAGAGATGAATTAATTGATGATCGAGAATTAAGAATAGAAACTCTAAGATGGTTAATTATTAAGAGATCATGTTGAATATTAATGATTTGAGAAAAACCCTAATTTCGTATATTTGGGAAAATTTTCTTAGGAAGAGAAAATCAAAGTAATTGAGGAGTTTGGAGTTGCGCAAATTACTGAAAGGAATTCAAGGATAAATCTGTGTTGAGGTAAGTATGAATATTGCATTTGTTATCTCTTATGAAATGACTAAATGTTTTAAATGTGAACCCATATGATTCTTGTATACTTGATTATATATTATCGGACAAATAAATTGAATAGTTTTTGGTATTTCAAAACCGAAAATTTATCATTGCTTCCTTGAAATTATATGACCAAGTATTCTAAATGTTAGTCCATATGATTCTTGTATGC